>CM050165.1:402147181-402394681 GCA_027410445.1 Discoglossus pictus
CATATTAATAAATAATGCTGTAAATCTTTTGGTTGCCTTCATAATATCAATTTAAATCAATAAGCATTTCTTTAACTCCTGTAAAAGTTAAAATAATATATAACACAAAGAAATGTCTACTTTTTCTAATCCTTTTTAAAAATACATTTCTTTTTACCATAATTACTAAGGCAGAAAATAAGTGATAAAATACTTAGTTGAGCATGAAATTAATGATTATAGAAGTCTTTGAAACAAATCCTCTGAATAACAAAGATTTATTTGCACAGTTGGGTTTAAGATTCGTGAGTCTACTTCTAAGTCTTTCCATTTTTAGATACAGTTATTCATAATATTTAAATGGGGAAGAGAATAATATTCTCTGTTCTGGTAAAAGATTAAAAAGACTTCAGAAAAAGCAAACATGAAACTCACTTGTCATGATTATGCTGTGGAAAGGAGTATTGCTTTTCCTCCCACAGAAATTATATTTTTATCTAGGTTGTGTACATTTGGCTTAGTTGAACAATCAGTTCACACAAGAGTCAGGAAACATAATGTTCTCTATAACTTTTTACATTAAAGTTATTTGATCAACTTTCATTTTTACTGTTTTTGGATCATTTTTAGTTGTGGCAGTATTTAATGTAGATTCCAGGATGCAAATATATGATAAGAAACACAATTAGATGTTTTGCCTTACCTATTAATTTGTCCTTCATGCATTATTTCCATATTAAAATAAATATTAGATTTTGACTTTCGTACACAAAGGTGGTTTACTTTGCCCATCTTTTGAGACTTCAAAATACTTTCAGTTGCACTAGCATGTTTTTAAAAGTCCCAAATTCTTTGTATTGATAATTGATTCTTGGAGCCTAAAACCAGTCACCTACTGTATATAGTTAGGGCTTCCCCAGAAAGTTGCACGTGGCTAGTATAGGCATTATTTCAGGACTGTATTCAGACTTTTTAGTATATCTTAAATTATATAAGTTTGCTTCTATATGAGGATTATGGACCTCACATGTCTTCCTTGATGTTTTTACCAAGTGTTATTTGTGGATTTCTATACTTATCGTTTTACATTTCTTTATATATGTCTTTAATAAAGAACATTGGGAGAAAAAAAATGGTTTGATACCAGAGTAAACATTTTTTCTAGTAGGTAATATCTGAGGGGTTCTGTTGCCCATATTATGGAAGGCATTCTTTCTTCACCACATAGAAGTTTTGCTCCTGAGGCAGTAGCTTTCTGCTAAGAAACAGGATGTGATGCTCTCCTTTCCCACAACCTGTGAAGAGACTGCACTCAAGCTCACACCAGATGCATTAGTCTGCAAGATAAACTCTTTCAAAATCGTCGACTTTTAAAACTAGATCATGGTAAAGTGCAGACTTTAAGCCTTTGGAAGCTTCTTCAGCCACTTTACCATATCAGAACCATCAATGGGAATAAACCTTTGGTAATACCCCACAATGCCCAGAACAGATTGACTGCACTTTGTTAAGCTGTGATTTGACCAACCCTCTTCCTACAATGTACCCCAGATATTTATCTTCACTCAGTACTGTGGCACATTTCACATGGTTCACAGTAAGCCCTGCCTGTCTCAGGATTCCCAATAATGCTTCAACTTGGGAAAGATCTGTTGCACAATCAGTGGTGTCGCCCAATCACTGCTGCATACTCATAATGGGAATATAATAGTTTGTTCATTAGTCTCTGAAACGTTGCCAGAGCTACATGTTGTCTAATGAGCAGGACTTTGTTTTGGAGCTCAGTAGTAGAAAAATCATTTTTTTCTTTTTCCGATTGCATCAAGGGTATCTGCCAATATCACTTTGTTAAATCCAGTGTTGTTAAGAATCTTTACTTTCCAAGACAATATATCAGTTCATCCGCTCTGGGAATGGGATGTGTCAAATTTGGATACTGAATTCAGTTTGAGAAAGTCGCTGCAGTTTGATCAGTCTTTTGAACCATCATATTAAGACTGCTCTTTTAGCAATAGAAATCAGTTCTTACCCTTACCCGTGGCTAAGTGGCATATCATGGTACATGGAGGTAGTGCAACCCTGCTCTGTAGAGAAAACATCCTTATTTTGTTTCAACATTTTATAGGTTTCTTCCACTTGCTCAGAGGTCAGTTCCTGAGATACATGCACGGTCATTTGTGTCAAGGATTCTACAAAGCAAACTATTTTGATGAAATATTCTAATCATTCATTCAAACATGCAACAACTACATCTACATCCTTCTCTCTCTAGGGTTCTAGCAGGTTTATGTGGTAGTTCTGCTCTAGTTTCCATTGCTTAGGTTGCCTCATGTTATAATCCACTTCTCCTATGGCCTCAATAGTTCATAGGTTTGCTTTCAGCTCTAGAAACTATCACAAGCACTCTGCCTACAGGCTCAAACTCCCTTACTTGTGCACTGTGATTGTAATGTTTGCTGGTGTATCTGGGCTTTCTCCATATGGTCTCATACCAGAGGGGCAGCTTGCAACATTCTTTCCCTCCAATTTTTCACATACTCCACAATATTTTCCCCTGGTACTGATTGCATATTCTTTTCACAGTAGGTCCAGAATCCATCTTGGATACTTGCCATAGAGAAGTTGAAAAAGGGAAAATCCAATAGAGGTTTAAGGTAAAAAGTAACTAAGGAAAAATTAGATTCCATTTTCTCATTTGCTACAACTTTTCTAAACATGCTCTTCAAGGTCCTATTAAATTGTACTACCAATCAATTTGGATATGGATTTTTGACAGAGGTTCATTGATATTTAATCTGTAGGAGTTTGCACATGTATTTCATTAACTTTGATTAAAAAAAAGATGCTCCTTAGTCTGTCAGGAGTTCCTTTGGTATTCCCATGCTTGATTAAAGATGCATGAGTTATTTTGATGTTGCTGTGCACAGCGGTATAGCATTTGGATATCTTGTGCCATAGTCAAGTATTGCTGGTATAAACTAGTGTTCTTTGGCAGATTTTTCTAGATTACCCACAAGATCAATAGCTATCCTCTGAAAATGCCCCTAATTATTGATAATAGTATTGTGTCCGCAGTTCAGGTTGAGGTGCGGTCATTCTAGACAAGACAAAACACACTGAGCCACTTCTCAATATATACTTGGGCAATAAAAGTGCTTCAAAATGTGCCCCAATGTTTTGATACTTCCTAGGTATCCTCCGAGCAGGTTTCGATGAGCCAAGTCTAGGACTTTCCTTCTCTGTGTTTTAGGTAACAGAAGTTGCTCCAAAGCCTCATTGCCTTAAAGGGATATCTAAGTGAGATGGATAAATACATTTCTGAACTCTGTAGGCAAAAAGCAGCCTATGTGTATGCAGCACATCTCATAAAACATTTTTTTTATTAATATCTAAAGATCCCGCTTATGTTTATCTTGACACTCCCAGGGGGTGTCTACACAACTTCCTGGTGCCCCCCCCCAATCAGCATGCAGCACCCGGGGAACAATATTAACCCACTATTTACCTGCTGTTGCTTGCTCAGCCAATCTCCTTACAGCTTCCTCCTTGCAGCTTCCTGTCACATGTCTGTGATACAACACATTTCTCAGACTCCTTTGCCTACATATCCCATGCTGCTTTGCATCACAGCCAATAGGAGAGCAATGTTGTCACTGCGGGTGTATGACTCATCCCTGCTTCCTGGCTATGCTGTGTGGTGTTGCCATAGCAACTAACATAGTGCTATGTCTGAAATATTTTTCGAACCGGATTGGCCAAAACAAATTGGAGGGGGTGTTAAGCTTCATTTTAAACTGTCAGAAATTACAATAGATTTTGCTAACTAATTTTGTCATGCAAACATTTTTTTTCATACACTTCTGATTCTCCATCAGATGCATTCATAATCCAGGAAATTTAGATATCCCTTTAAGTGACAATTCTGTAAAGCAGAACATTCGGTAGAATGAAGCATAGGACTTGGTTCCTTTCTCTTCCAGGAACATGTACCCCATCTACTTCTGTTAGATTATTCCAACCATTTTGAAGAAGTGGGTCAAAAGCTTGATCAAGTACAAAGTATTTGTTTTTAGTGGAAAACTGCTTTAAGGTCAAGTATTCCAATAGACTTTTTGCAACTGCAGCAACTTTTTTGCACATATAACATAGTGATCAAAGTCCAAACCCACCATAAAGCGTGGACCGTGCATCAGGACTGTCTAACCACAGCCCTGATGCTGTTACAGTCCCCACGCAGCACTGATGTGAAGACTACTGAGCTGTCAGCTCAGTAGTCTGTGCAGCAGTGCTGCACAGTTCTAACGCACTCCTCCCCCATGGTGCTTAGGGTTAATTAGTAATACCATGGGGGTCCTTTAAGAATGATGGTACCAAGGGGTTACATTCGAATGCATGGGAATCTATACAGACCCTCACAATACTCAGGGGTTTATGTAGTATACCAAGGGAGTTTATAAGGACCTCCATAGTATAGGGTTAAATAGATGAGCCAAAGAGATATTGTAAGGACGCCAGGGGCATTGTTTATATTTCATGGGCCACAGGGGTCCTGTAAGGATAGGATTAGGGGTTAATTTTTACATGCCCCAGAGGTTCTTCCTGGCAACCTCCGTGGCATTGGGAGTTCATTTTAGGTGTGATGGAGGACCTTCCAGGACCTCTATGGCATATTTATATAGTTATGGTGTCATGGAGGTCTTTGCAGGGCCCCTGTGGCATAAGGGTTCTATATGTTTGCCATGGGGGTTCATTGACATTTAGGTGCCATGGAGATCCTTTAAGAATCTTCCTTGCACGTGGTTAATAGATCTGTGCCATGGAGGTCTCAATAGACCTCCATGGTTACTATTATTACTATTAATAGCATGGGAGGGGCATCCATTGGGTTCCCCCATTTATAGTACAGTATCCAGAAGTAAAGTAATCATATGTAAGCAGAGGTTCAGTTCTTTTCTGCTGATCTAGGTGTTTTTTTTATTTAAACAGAGAAAAATGATCCCTGTTGATATTTAGTATATGTGTCCTACAGCACTAAAGCTTAACTAACACTAAAAGGACAAAATAAATTGGAGGCAGGGGTGGCATAATTGAACTCCCACAATATTACAGCGATGTTACAGACCTGTGATATTAAGGATATAGTTAAGGCCTTTGAAGCATTTTCATTGGCCTTGGGTATTTGCTGAAATATGTTGATACTGTTTGTTCTGTTCCAAATGTTGACATACTCAATACCTCACTTGAAGGCTCCATTAATATCCCTTCACATAACTGAGAAGCCATTTGAAAGATTTGCCATGGATATGGTAGGGCCACTAGAGAAATCAGCAAGGGCTCTCCTATATATCCTAGATATTCTCGACTATGTGGGACAAGGTATCAGGAAGGTGTTACATTGCAGACTGCAACCTCTAAAAATGTGGCTTGACAACTAATGCATCTATTCTCAAGATTGTGCATCTCCAAAGAAATCCTAACTGACCAAGGAACTTTCTTTGTTTCCTTGCTTATGTAAATAACTGAAAGTCAAAACATTGAGAACCTCTATATATCATCCTCAGATTGATTGTTTGGTTGAAAGATGCAACAGAACATTAAAATGAATGCTACAAAAGTTAGTGGTTGAGATAGAGAAAACTGGAATCTATTGTTGTCCTACCTACTGTTTGCAGTATGAGAAATATGCAAGCTTCTACAAGCAGCAGAGGAGCTAGTGAATGGAAGATCAGTGCAAACTAAAAGTAATCCCCCCAGTTATCTGAGACAGACAGAGCCAAGTCTGTAAAATCCTTAAGTACTGGATCTGAAAAAAATTATCGGGACATTTGTTTCACTGGATAATGTTGTTTTATTTAACTGGTGGGTAGGTTAGCTACCTGGGATAGTCTGGGAGATCCAGAGGTATAGTGATCACATATAAGCAGATGATTAGTTGCTGAACTAAGTGTTTTTCTTGTATTTAAACCAAGAGAGAGTATCCCTGTCTACATCTAGTATCTTTGTCCTACAGCACCACTTACAGCACCACAGCTTATCTGACTCTAAAGTGACAAATGAAAAGCAGGTTCCTATGGGAACCACAATATATATTAAAATATGTATGTATGTGTATTATTATTATTTTATTATTATCCTTTATTTTTACACTCCAACATATTCCGTAGCTCTATACAGGGGTTAAGCACCAACAGATTTAAGACTATATATATATATATATTTAGTTAGATGAATAATTAGAGTGTGGCAGTAAATAGTGATACCTTTTTTATTGGACAAACATATTCATAGTTTTCATGACAAGCTTTTGAGAGATGAACCTCTCTTTATCAAGTCAAAAGCAATACTGATAAGAATATGAGCAAAGTAAACAAAGTGGACAGAATAAAAGAAGAACTTTTTTTTTAAACATATTTCATCATTTGCATGTTGAGTCATCTTCATGCCCATCAACATTTGCTGCCCTGGGCCTAATAGACCTAATGGGCCTAGGAATAAACATGCCCCTGGTAATACTGTGTGTATATATATTATATCCATTCTATCTATAATACATATTAGAGATGGATAACATGTTTGAGAAAAATCCTTGTACATTATTGCACATCAAGAATGATTATATCCCAATTTGAACCTGCAATCTGACTTCTCTTGTATTGATTTAGTTAATGATAGCAGCTCTCTTTGTTCAAACATATGGGTCTTGTGTTTTCCTCCTTGTTAAAACTAACCATGGATTAACTTAAAACATCAGATGCATGTGTTTGTTCTAGTTATACAAGGTCTAAAGGGAGTCTTGCAAAGCATGGTTAAGACAAATGATATTTGCGTATCGATCCTCCTTCCACCTAACAGGTCATGTCAAGAGAAGGAGCAAACATTTCCATTCTTGTATGTTGTATGTGCTACTGTTCACTATTTTGCTGTGATAAAACAAGCTATACAAAATGCAGTACCGACATTTTTAGTACTGCTTAACCTAGAGTATTTAATCTATAATACACATGTTTTTAACTTGTATTTATACACGTCTGAATGCTATTTTTTAGTTCTTTTAATTTATTCTATTTGATATACTTTACTTATGCATATTAAAGTACTCTATTCTTAAACATATTCTCAAAAATGTATTATTTAATATGTATTGCAGGAAGAAATCTTATTATGATGGTTTTGTTTTTAACTTTCAAGTGATCCTTCAGCCCATCCCACCAATAAAATGTTCTTGTGATGAGTGTGTTTTATAATCTTTTGAAACATGAAAAAAGCCATAATAGTATAACCTACCACATAGGTCCCTGAGGAGACATTATGTTGTTACAATCCCATATTTCAACATAATTTTATATTACAGTCTTATGGAACAGGAATAATGTCAAGAGTAAGAAATGAAAAACAATCATCTGTGAAGCTGTGGGATTTCAGAAGAGATGAAACCATGCTGGGCCTCAAAAACAGGAAACAGAGTAATTGTATCTTGATGAGGCGACTAGTGGATATACAGTGCTCACTTCACAGAGAATAATCAAGAAAATGCAGATAATGTATGTTTTCAGTAATTAGAAACAGACATGTTTGCTGGCATGAGCTGCATCCAAGAAAACTTCATCTTTTGCTCTGTCTTATAGTAATTGTACCAAACATGTTTATTCATATGACAAATGGAAAACATTTAGAATGAAAATATATGAATATACAAACAATAGCAATATACTTTCCATACTCAATTTGATATTTTTATATTGTCATTTATCTATTTATTATATACTTTTAGTATACATTAAAATAACCAGTTTGGTTATATATCTACATTATGCACTTCTCCTATGATAATGTGCACAATATCTAAAATGTTTTTAATAGCTATAACATGCAACTAGCAATCCAGTGGGATCCACCATTTTGCCACCAATCTGTTTCTTCAGGTGGGAGGAAAAACTTAAAGCACAGAAGTCTGTATCTGCTACAACTCAAATGTGACAACTGTCTTCTATAGGACTAATTGGAATCTCATTATTTTATAAGGCACTTGCCTGTTCAGAAATCAACTTACACAATTTATTCAATAAAGGCAATGGCTACATACATCATATAATGGTTTTATGTAATGTTAAATAAACTTTTGTCCTTATCACATGTAGTGCTTCAACAGTGAATATTGTGAATATAGAAACTATGGAGATCCTTTAAGCAGACTGATATTTTACTTTTTGTTTTCATTGTTTGATACTTTTAATTCTATTACTGAAAACTATTGTTCTGTAAACCAGTAATCCATATTATTCAGTTGGCATGTAGAGTTGTATGAATTGTATGTTAAAAGCTGCCTAGAAAACATACCATAATGAAAGTTGATGAAGTGTGTATGTTAAAATATTTAAACAATCTTATTGATTAATGAGTATTAACTGAGTCTGGACAGCACTCTTGGATGTGTTTAGAATTTTACCATCCAATTGCTGGGTCGCAGATGTATAATCTACAGCTTGAGAGAGCTACATGTGGTTACTGATATTACATATATAAAAATTAAAACTAATAAATGTTGCCATAAGCAAAAACACAAAAGGCCATGTGTCATGGCTGAAGCATGCCAATGCACCAGCTGTGCAATACATTACAGACTGATGACATCAGCCTTATAAGATAGGCTTATTGTGCCAGGGGAAAGGGGCCCACTGAGATGGGTTAACATTGGGGATATTGTGATTTATGTGTTATTCCTTGTTATGCCTGTTTAAAGTTGCCTGGGTACCACTCGGCCCATACTATGGTACCCATGTTTATAGTTGGGGTGTGGGGATGTATATCTGTGTTCTGCTTTGGGGGCCTAGCACTTACAAGGGGAATATTGTATATGCCCAATATTTCATAGTAATGGACTAGTCCCTTATTAACAAGATTAGGGAGATAAGTGACCCCTAGGAGTCACATGACACCAGTATCTCTGTCTATGTATTACAAGCCTCAGACTGGTGTCTCCATGCCTATTGTATGTAATTTCCCCCTACCAAGAATAAAGCAGTGGAAATGGAAAACAATGGGTGATTGTCTTAGACTGGCAGGCAGTGCTGATAACGTGAGCTAGAAGGATTGGGTGTAACCATGGATGCACATTTAAATTGTTTGGTCTGTTGTTGCTAGAATGTGGTATAAATATGTCTGATGGTTTAAGTAATAAAGTTGTTATACTGGTTCACATAATTAAAGTGTAAATTTCATTATTGATGCTGAATGCTGGAGTAAGTTCTTTTCAGAACTTAGAAAGATCCTTGTGCTATACAAGACCACAGACATCTCACAGTGTAACCTAACGGCTGAAAGTTCTTCCTGCTGTACAGAGGTAAAACGAGCCGGTCACACCAGTGGGGAGAGGTTTGGGCAATAGGCTCATCATACCCTATACAACATACAGGTTGTGACACCATGCTTCTGTGATTTTGAAAAAAGTGTTTTATGATAGTGTTGAAACAGCAGTAAGACAGTGTTAGGGGGACTATAAGATCAAAGTCATGAGATACACATACAATAGATTACACACAGTCTGAGTTGACAACATATTAGAAACCTCAAAATCAGGTAGTCTAGTAAGGAACTGACTAGCTTATAGCTGACAAATTATATTACAAAAATAATGTAAAATATAGTATAATACTTACATTCTACATGTGTAGAATAATGGGACATAAAGTCCAGAGATAGTTCAATCCATAATGTAATATGTAATCATGAACTTGTATCCCCAACTTTTCTTTCTGTAGAAGCGTCCCTTCAGTATTGTCACTTTCAGGTGCTTAAGACTGTGTTTCTTACTAGTGTGTCAATATTCTTCTTGTTTATTGTGTTATGGGGAAAGTTCATTATGATTCTGAGGGATTGGTCTTCCAAATGTAATATCCTTTGGTAGTACATTGCTCTCATTTAAGTAAATATACAAGATTAGACAAGGCACACTTGAAGAATCCATGTAAGTATGAACCTGGTTAGTTCTATCACATACTCTTGAATCTTGTAAATTCAGAAATTCCTAGCAAGCTGCTAGGCCATCTTGGGATGTTGGTATCTTGGAGATAACTGGCAGTGCTTTTTACCAACTGCTTAAGGATACTTTCTACCAAGCCAGAGGTTTGTTTTCAGTCAGTGCGCCACCCCTAAAGATTATGGGCCTTCCTTCCCTCTGTATTCATCAATTTGCAATTAGAAAAATTACCATACAAGTAGGTATCATCGGATAAAATTATATCTTAGCATATGTCAGGTTCAAATAGATGCAACAAGAATATGTACAAGCTATTGTGTTCTTTACAAAAAAGTAATGAATGATATATTGTAAAAAATACAGACATTTATAAGGTAACATTCAACATTTACAAATCATGTTTAGTTTTAAATATATTAAATAGTGATTACATAATGTAAAAACATCCTAAAAGATGCAATACTTGTTCAATTTGAAACGGATAGACTGGTATCTAATGTAATGAATGTATTATATAGAGTATAGAAATAGATGCAAGTAGCAAGGCAACTGGTGCATCCATGGGTGTAAGATCTGGGGGGGCGAGGGGGACAAATCCCCCCAGATTTTTCAATGTGTGTGTTTATGTGTAGAGAAGCAATTGTGTTGTATTTGGCTCCTACAACCATGGGTGCATCACTGAGTTCTTTGGGAAATTAGTTAGTTCACAAATAGCCATATATATTTTTTTTTATGATAACTTCACATTTGCCATAGTATAGGAAAGCAAATTATGCCTGTAAGCCATTTATCTAAAAAGGGGAAGCTCATGTTTTGCAATGTGTTCAAGAACAAATGAGTGTAAACCAACATTGTTCACAAGGGATAGATCATACCAACGTGACCACATGTGTGTAGATAAGTATGTAACATAACTAAATACAATCAATTAGCTATGTCCTATTTGAATTTGTACCAAATAAAGAACAGTAGTCAGATAACTGTTGCAAATTGTACTAAATGTGTTCACAGAACCCCAGCCTATAAGACTGTTGACATCTATCCTACACTTTTTGAGTTATTTGGTCTTTCTTAACTCCATCCGAGAAACAGTGATTGAAGTATTCACTGTCTCCTTCAGTTAACATACTCAATATTTCTTCTACAGTATTCTACATAATTACACAAAAGCTATAATATTAATAGGTGGACGAATAATAATAGTAGACTGTATCTACTTTTCAATGCTGTCATTATCAATATATGTTATTTTGGTCAAAGCAGTAAATTACATTATTACTGCATTAAATGTTTCTGTATAGGCAGTCATCAAAAATAGAAATGATTAAACTAATCATTACTAAAGAATTACAGAATGTCAGCCAAATGTATGTGATTATTGACCCCGGACATTTATTTGAGCATTTGTTTTAACACCAGTGTTTTCCTGTGTGGCCATGATTGATTTCCTTGTTCAACACATCATTAAGAGAACTCCCCTTGAGCTAGCACACAACATGTGTTCATGTCTCCTTCAGCCCAGCATGTCTTGAGTAAAATGAGAAATGCAAAAATTAGTTCAAGATACATTGCAATGAGTATATTACATTATGGATTAAATACTTTCACACAGCCTTAGAATATTTTATTTTATTTACAGTAGTAAAAATTGTATACATTTATAGGTATAAGCATATTATATCTAAATCAGAAAATAAAAAAAAACTATGTAGACAAAATGAACATAGTAAAAAATAGTGGACATAAAAAAAATCATGTACGCAAACAATTCTCAAGCAGTCTCTTTAGAGACATTTGTTATTGCCAGTTTGGATTCAAAGATCTTTACCGGAAAAATTCCAGATGTTCTTATAGCAGTTTTTAAAGGACAATATATCTGTATAAAGGTTCTTTAATATATATATAACTAGGAAATTGCCCGTCAAGATTGACAGATATTAAATTGTAAGGCTGACAATGCTGTTTGCCACATAATGTGAGGCTTTTGCTCCTCTGAGCACCTTTGGTACTCATCGTGAGCCTGGTGCTGAGCGCCTTCTGTCCTTCATTGCGAGCCTCTCCCCAAATACTTCAACTTTCCTGCTTTGCAATGATCACCTTCGCTGCTCATTGTGGGGCTCGCAATGAGCATCCTTGGAGCTTATTGCAAGCCTTTCCCGCTCGCGGTGCTCATCGTGAGCCCCGCGATGAGCACCTTCGGCGCTCATCGCGGGGCTCGCAATGAGCACCCATGTGTTTCTTTTCAGCATCTCCCCCTGTGTCTTCCATGTGTCTTTCTCCTCTGTGTGTGTGGTGAATGTTTGCATGGTGCAGGGTGACTGCCGTTGGTCCCTCATGCCTAGCATTGTTCGTATAAGTGTTACTGTCTTCAGCGTCGTGTATTTAACTTTTTTCTAACTTGTAGTCAGAAATTAAATAGCTACTGAAGAATACAATAGGGGAATTTACTAAGCATCTTCTCACCTGGGTGAAGTGAGAAGAGCTGTGGCCACCCCCCTTTCATTTAAAGGGATATGAAAGTTTCATGGATTAACACAGCCTTTTTGTATGCAGCACATCTCATAAAACATTATATTTTTATTAATATCAAAACATACCTCTAAATATTATGTTGACACCACCAGGGGGTGTCTACACAGGTATCTAACCACCCCACCAATCAGCATGCAGCATCAGGGGAGCAATATTATCACATTATTTACCTGCTGTTGCAGCAATACATAGCACATATCAGTGATACACAACATATCCCATGCTGTTTTGCACCACAAACAGGAAAACAGACTTAATTCAAAAGTTTCAGCTAAAACGATTGGCCAAAATAAATCATTTTAAATTTGATGCTAATTTAGCCTGGGTTTGAAGGGTGTTAACCCTGATTTCCAACTTTCAGAAATTACAAGAGATTTTGCTGACTTCAATGTAAGTGTTTACATGTTTATTTGAGGATTTTTTCATGCACAAAATGTTTGCATACACTACTAATTCTCCTCTATCAGATGCATTCACAATCCAGCAACCTTAGATATCCCTTTAAATCACCTTTATATGGCAAAAAAAGAAATACAGAGAATCATGCCACAATAACAATTTCAATATTTGTAAAAATTAAGATGGTTCAAATATTTTCCTTTGACATTTTGTTTGTACTAATATCCCCCATTTTTTTATAAATGTATTTGCATAGGAAACTAGGAAATAGGAAATTAGTGTACATTAAATGTAATGAACTGGATTCATTTGAGGTCATTCAAATGTTTTCTAACTTGTAGTCAGAATTTAACTATTTCAGATTGAACATGATATTGAGAGCTCAGGTGATTTATCGCTGTCCTGATCTGATTCTTCCTCCTCCAGTTAATTTTTTTCAAAAGGCATAGAGCAACCTTTTCAGTGTAACCAGTACTGGGAGTTAGAAGCACTGGTATTGCAACATATGTGATTGGCCCAGCTTTTATTTTGGTCTCTAATATTGCACCCAAAATAATAGTGATAAGCTTTCCAAATTACTTGAGTAAAAGTATGTATATGTGAAAGACACACATAACAAAAACTGGTAAGATTATAAAAATTATTCAAGATATATAATGATATTTGGCAAATGTGATTAGATTTTCAAGAACATCACATTTAATTAGTTAATAACACCAAATAGTTTAAAGATCTGCAAATATGCATAAAATGTTAGTTTAAAAGAGCAAATTCAGTGAGAATATGATGAGGAGAAATAAGAAGAGGAGGACAAGGATGACAGTGAAGTAGACCAGAGGAAGGTAGAGTAAGAAATAGAAAGAAGATGATTTTTATTCCAAGTACTAGAGACTTGTCCGTCAAAAATGATGGCAATAAAATTTGAAGCCTGGCAATGCTGTTTGCCCCAAAATGCGAGGATATGGCCCCTCTGAGCATGTTCGGCGCTCATGGTGAGTCCCGCGTGGAGCGCCTTTGGTGCTCATTGCGAGCCTTTTCCCCTGTATACTTTTCAGGCCCCACAATGAGCGGCTTTGCAGCTCATTGGCGTTTTTGCCAAGCTGCACCTTTCCTGCTTTGCAATGATCCCTTTTGGCGCTCATTGTGAGCTTCTCCCCCTATGTGCCTGTGTAGTTCAGGGGCCTACTGCCTTGGGTTAAGTGTTACTGGCTTGAGTTAAATGTTACTGCCTTGTATGAAGTGTTACTGGTTTGCATTAATTCTTAGTGCTTAGGGCGTGTATTTACGTCCTTCGGCCTCGTTTTACGTCCTTCGGCCTCGTTTTCATTGTGATTACGTTTTTTCGCCAGCCATTTTTTTTCTTGCTTCAGCGATTTTCACTCGTGAAAAAAGGCAAAATATGCCTCAAATTAACTTGCAACCTCACTCACAGGCTCCCTGTCTCTCCCCCGTGCTGTGTGTAAGTGAATTTGAGATGTATTTGTTTTTGCATTTTTTTCCAGGTCGGTGATTCGGCCATTAAAGTTGTATTTTTGCGAACCCCGCAGTCCACCTACATGCTTCGGTTCCTAAGTCATATGGCGGCAGCTAATTTCAGCTAAGCCCGTGTCTTGGGATGAGCGCCAACTGTCCTGCGTGTCTCCTCTCCTTTGGCGCTCATTGCAGCCCAAGTCCTGCGAGGCTCGCAGTGCAATGAGCACCTTAAGCGCTCATTGCAGCTTAAGTCTCACATGCCTCAACTGCTTGCCTCGCTTTGCGAGGCTCGCAGTGCAATGAGCGCCATCCCGACTAGTGTGCTCTGAGCACTATTTCCCATTAGCCCCAATCTACTATCCTGAGATGCTATACTTTAAAAACATCTAAAAACAAAAAGACATATATATGGGACCAAGATATCTCTCCCAACATGTTATTGTACTCTCTATCTGATTGAAATAGGCAACAGGCTGTAAACTATCCTTGTTAATAGGCAAAAAATGCCAAACATGCAGGGTAGCCCCAAAAAGGGAGCCTTCCAGCTGTTTCCTCGGTCTATAAGTGACTGAGACTATTATTTACAAGCATCACACTCAACACCCTATTCTCTTATATACATACATTTTCATTACAAGACCAGTGGTCATGTTTCACATTTTATAAATCTTTGGGAGCTTGATTGCGATGGCCTCTCGGAGTCAAATTAATTGTTTTTGCTTATATAAGTAACGTACTTCTGCATTCTGCTGCTAGGACGTTCCGATTGTCTGTATGCCAGGACGTCCCGATTGGCTGTATTCATTATACCATACGTTCTGATGCGGATGAAGCCAGGATTACGAACCTCCTACCTCTTTTGCTAACTATCCAATCCCTGATGCTGACGTCATACGTACTATTAAACAGTGGGCTATTTAAACTCATGGTAGTTGCCGGCAACCTTCTCATAAGTGATTTGCCTTTGACAAAGTTGTGTGCTAGCAACGAAACGTCCGTAAGGCGTTCTAGTTTCATGGGATACATTATTTTTTCTCCCACCTCACTTATAGACTAAGGAAGCAGCTGTGAGGCTCCCTTTTTGGGGCTACCCTGCATGTTTGGTATTTTTTTGTCTAGAACAAGGATAGTTTACAGTCTGTTGCTTATTTCAATCAGTCAGAGAGAACAATACAATTTGGGGAGAGATATCTTGGTCCCATATACAGTGCCTTGCAAAAGTATTCACCCCCTTGGCATTTTTCGTGTTTTGTTGCCTCACAACCTGGAATTAACATGGATTGTTTGAGGATTTGCATCATTTAATTTACAGAACATGCCCACAACTTTGAAGATGTTTTTTTTTTTTTTATTGTGAAGCAAACAACAAATAGGGCAAAATAACAGAAAAAGTCAATGTGCATAACTATTCACCCCCCTAAAGTCAATACTTTGTAGAGCCACCTTTTGTGTCAATCACAGCTCCAAGTCGCTTTGGATAAGTTTCTATGAGCTTGCCACATCTTACCACTGGGATGTTTGCCAATACCTCCATACACAACTGCTCCAGCTCCTTTAAGTTGGATGGTTTGCGCTTGTGAATAGTAATCTTTAAGTCTGACCACAGATTTTCTATCGGATTGAGGTCTGGGCTTTGACTAGGCCATTCCAACACATTTACATGTTTCCCCTTAAACCACTTAAGTGTTGCTTTAGCAGTGTGTTTGGGGGTCATTATCCTGCTGGAAGGTGAACCTCCATCCTAGCCTCAAATCACGCACAGAGTGGTACAGGTTTTGATCAAGAATATCCCTGTATTTAGCACCATCCATCCTTCCCTTAACTCTGACCAGTTTCCAAATCCCAGCTGCTGAATGGATGGTGTTCTTTGGGTGATGTGATGTGTTGAGTTTGCGCCAGACATAGCGTTTTCTTTGATGGGCAAAAAGTTCAATTTTAGTCTCATCAGACCAGAGCACCTTCCTCCATACTTTCTGGGAGTCTCCCACATGCCTTTTCGCAAACTCAAAATGTGCCATTTTGTTTCCTGCTGAAAGTAATGTCTTTCTTCTGGCCACTCTGCCATAAAGCCCAACTCTATGGAGCTTATGGCTTATTGTCGTCCTATGTACAGATACTCCAGTCTCTGCTGTGAAACTCTGCAGCTCTTCTAGGGTTACCTTAGGTCTTTGTGCTGCCTCTTTGAGCAATGCCGTCCTTGCTCGGTCTGTGAGTTTTGGTGGGCGGCCGTCTCTTGGCAGGTTGGTTTTGTGCCACGTTCTTTCCATTTGGTTATGATAGATTTGATGGTGTTCCTGGGGATCAAAGATTTGGATATTTTTTTATAACCTAACCCTGACTTGTACTTCTCAACAACATTGTCCCTTACTTCTTTGGAGATTCCTTTGTCTTCATGGCAGTGTTTGGTTAGTGGTGCCTCCTGCTTAGGTGTTGCAGCCTCTGGGGCCTTTCAAAAAAGGTGTGTATATGTAATGACAGATCATGTGACACTTAGATTGCACACAGGTGGACATCATTTCACTAATTATGTGACTTCTGAAGGTAATTGGTGAATACATACGCACATGCCAATTTTCTGTTTTACATTTCTAAAAAATAATATTTTTTTCTCATTTCACTTCACCAACTTAGACTATTGTGTTCTGATCCATCACATGAAATTCCGATTAACAAAACATTGAACTTAAGGTTGTAATGTAAAAAAATAAGTAAAAAGTCAAGGGGCTGAATACTTTTGCAAGGCACTGTATATGCCTTCAGTTCTCCTATTACCACGCATTCATTCAATAAATACAATAAATATAAAGAGTGATTAGGTTTTTAAAATATAGGACCTCAGGCTAGTAGATTATGGGCTAATGGGAAATAGTGCTTAGAACACACTAATCTGGATGCTAGTTTTTGAGATATATTGTTGTTTTTGTTAAGTCTCCTTCCCGAGACAGCCTTTCTTTGTTGCTATTATAGGACATTTAGCAAGCACTGGAGCATCTAACTAGTAGGACCCCTCAGTCAGGAGGATCTGTTGATCACAGGGTTCACTCCTTATATCTATCGGCTGTTGTGATCATGGGCACTTGGATACTATTGATTGCTTATATGATCAACCAGCACTTATGTATTCTGACTTTATTCATCCCATCTCTGGCTTATTATTATCCTTTTTATCTTTGTGTTGTTTTAGAGTACAATAAAGTATTTCCATGTTTTATCCTTTTCAATCTATGATTTGCCAGTTAATTGTGAGGTGCCAGCCTTCCTTTCTTATTACTATTGTTTTAATAAAAAATCATATCACATATATCAGCATAATTTAAGTTTTAGAATATAAGTTACATATAATAGTTAAGACAACTCACTTAACTCAACTCAACTACTTGTCATACTTAGATGGTACTTGCACATGAAGATGGTGAAAACCAACAACAGACATACAGCGTCAGACAGCAGGCTTGACATTGACAGGTAGATGGTTCATTAACCAGGAACTCACTAAAGGCTGGAGCGAATAGCTATGTACACTCTGAATGCTGAAATAAGCTGATGGCAGAAGCTGGTATAAAGGCCAACAGCATGCAGGACCTCAAAAGGGATGCCAGAAATCCAAATAGACAGGGAGATCAAGCACTAGCTACCTTATATATTGTTCAGGTGATTATTAGGGTAAATTGCCATTCCAGCTGAAAATGTTGGCTATGGCCACTGGCCATTTAAATCTTGAGGCTAGGGAGCTAGAGTGAACACATTGGGACCAGAAACAGATGGGGAGTACATGCTGGGGTCAAGGACACAACTTCAGTTCTCATATTAATACGCATTAATATAATAAATGCAATAAATATAAATATAAATAGTTTTTAGGTGCAGCCTAACCAATAAAAACTGCTAAATCCCACTCCTGTGTATGGTACTTTATACATGGTAACAAAGCAGTTATGTGTATGGTAACATTATTTGTAAGAATTACTCTTGTAACTGCTCTCAGATAATTTGGATACTAAGCTTAAAATAGAAACCACATTTCTAGCTTCCTACGTTACCACAATTTATTTAGTGAAGATGAAATGACATTAAAACAGTATGAATCTCAATGCATTTGTTTCATGGGACAAAAAATATTAGTAAAAATACATTCTGTATATTGGCAAATATAATGCCACATCTAATTTGTTATAATATGATTGTGAGTGTGTTAGTGGATTTTAGAAGTGGGTGACTAATTTAGTTATTAAAAAGACTATGGTCTCCATTCATTGAAATTTGCAACAGTTACAGAGTGATCCAATTGATCAAGCCTGCTGCTACCTGGCTGGAAGCCTAAACCGTAAACCATGGACCCGTAAGTAGCATTTCAGATCATGATCAGTAAAGCAAGGCCATAACTACAGATGTAGAAACAGCCAATAGCAAATCAGACCATCATCATGACATCAGCAAATTATGGAGATTAAACATCAATCAATTAGCGTTATTAGTCCGATATGCGCTCAAACTTGCAATCCGACTATGTACAATTTTTTTAAAATGAATGACGATACTGTTCTAGTCTACGTGGGTGGCCTGATATGTATAATATTAACTCCTTAATTCCTGAGATTGATATAACACGGAAATGAAACGTAAAAAAAGAATAATTTTTGATTGCAGATTTTCAAGCTTGAGACTGTTGTGCAATTAATTCAAATGTCTTTCATCGCTTTCCCTGTCTTTTAAAGTACAGTATTGATTTTTTATTTGCATTTACAGTTTGCTACGAACAGGTGTTTAACCCCCTTGCGAGTCCTATATGGCACTCATAGGATATTCTTCTACATTTGCCATTTAAGCTTGTGAAAACATTTGCGGGCTTGAGGAATTGTAGCAAATGAATAGCGATTTGCGATTGTAACATTTGCGGCCTTGAACGATCAAAGGCTTAGATGGGTTGGAGTTACGGATTTGACAATCGCCGGGATTTTCAGCCTGTAACCCGCAAATCTTTGCTGGTAGATAAAAGAAGCCAATTGAATAGCAAATTATATTACAGGCTCCAGTAACTAACATTTGCTCAATTGAATGGAGGCCTAGGTAAGGTGGACTGCTTATGTACATTCTTAACAGCAGCCCCTTAAACTCACTCATCTAAATTTTGGTTCTTCTCCAATTCAAAATAATTTGTGAACTTAGCTGACCACGCAATCATCATTCAGATTTCATAGGTCCCCAGTCAAATCTACCTCCATAGTAACCATAATTACAGCACTGAACTTTGTTAGATTTCATCAAGTGTTTTTATGCTCATTACTTTCAAATAGTTGTGCACAGTACAAATAATACATGTAGATTAAGAACTTGCCCATTAGCATTGGTATAGAGCTAGTTTGCCCTTAAATAGATACATTTAATCAAAATTCGACATTTCCAAATTTTGCATTTGGTAGAAAGGGTAAGCATTTATTTAGAAACAAAAAAAGCTATGGTGGAATCTGGAAGTTGGATAAATTCAAAACATAGCAGTGATTGAGGTATTTTTTTTTTGTCTCTGGCTTATCTTCTCTGCCAAACAAACTGTTAGTTTCTTAGCTGAGTGATTCTAGAGGTTTGTCCTTCTCTAGAGTAAACATACGTTGTTTTCGGCATTGCTCCCAGATTATGTGATTGAATATTTATGTTATCAGTTGATGTCACAACAGAAAAAGCTTTCAATTTCTGAACATTCATATTCAAACAACTGAAGTTATTTGCTATTTTTTGTTTTGTAGATATTTAAAATTTTCTATATTATTATTATTACTAGCGACTTGCCCGTCAAAAATGATGAATGAATTTTAAGCCATGGCAATGCTATTTGACACACAATATAAGGCTTTTGCTCCTCTGTGGACCTTTGGCGCTTATTGTGAGCCCCACGCTGAACGCCTTTGGCGCTCATTGTGAGCCTATGCCCTCATTTAGTTCAATTGTCCGGCTTTGCAACGATCACCTTTGGTGCTCATTGCAAAGATAGATATATAAGTACAGTGTAAAATCAAAAAAAAATAAAATGTGAGTACAGTGAATTACTAAAGTAATAGGAATTAATAAATTAATATACTTTACTTATTTATACTTAATATGCAGCAATCAATATCCTGAAGAGCTAACAATCTATTTGGATTTTCCTGCATCTGAAAATGTACAGTTGGACTGTTGATCACCTGAGGAGAAAGTGTCAGCTGGCAAGTGTGCAGTGTAAATAGTCTGCGTGCCCAAGGACAAACCGTTTGTTTGGGCGGATAAAGCGGCATTTTAGAATCCTAATGCTATGAGTTGTAAATTAGTGTTGTAAAATGGCGGCTTTTGTCTATGTGTTACTTGGCTCGCAAGCATTTTCCGTCTTTTGTAATGGTATATTTTGTATCTGCTACGTTCCTGTGTAACTCGTATGTGCCTGGCCGTGATTTTCGCGGCTCTGTGTCCTTTAGCCTCATTTTAATTTTTTTTGTTGCTCAACGATTTTTTTGTCGTTTTTGTCGATGTGCGCGGTTTATCCATTAACTTCGTCGTTTTGCGACCTCTTATTATTGTTTTCTAAGTTCCGCGGGTCGTAATTCTTGTTTGTAAAAGTCGTACGTCCTTGACGGTGTTTTCTGCAATTCGGGGTCATGTGGCCTTGTTTTCATATTTTTCGGCCACCATTTTTTTTCTCACTTAGACGATTTTCAAGTGGCTAAACTCCTTAAATTCGACTTTAATTCACTTGCAACCTCACCCCAGATGTCCTGGCTGCCCCTCTGTGCTGTGTGTGATTTTTTTTTTAATGTTTTGTTTAAATTTTTCTGTGGTTTTTGTGTTTTTTTGATATCCGCTTTTTTGGCCGTTACCATGGGTCGTGATTTATTTTTCCAAGTCCCGCAGGTCTTTTTTTTTTTTTTTAAAGTCCTGCTTTTCTGGGTTGTTTTTTACCGTGATTGAGGCGCCGTAGAGCCTCCACCTCCGCAAGTGCGCACACATGCTTTGCGAGGTCCGCATTTGCAGCCTGCAATGAGCCTTCGGCCAATTGCAGTTTATGTCCCCCTCCACAAATGGGGCCTTTTTGGTCCGCATTTGCAGCCTACAATGAACCTTCGGCTCATTGCAGCTGACGTGGGAGCCTCCACCTCCGCAAATGGGGCCCTCGCTTCGCACGGGACGCGGTTCTGCAAGCTCGCTTTGCAAGCTCACAGAACGTGACGACGACTCACAGTTTGGCAAATATTATATGTCATCCTTTATTTGTAACTCCCCAACTAAAAGTCCAATTCTATTGGCCAAAGCGTAAATTTATACAGACTTAAAACTGCTCTTAAAATTGCCATGTGTTCTATTGGCTACTTACAATCCGATTATGAGTTACCCACCCACAATCACTACGGGCCAGCCAAAGATGAAAATGTGCGCTTAGAACTCCATTGGTTTTAGCACAGTTCGAACATTACAAGAACTAATTAATTAAAGTTACACAAAATTGATATTCTATTAGACCCGTAGCTCTAGCACGCAAATTATGTCTGACCCACACCTAAAAAAAGTATCACGTTTCTGTCAAAAATATTTTGAGTACTAAAAGATTTGCAAGGCCTTATTTAAACACTTTTTAGAGCTGTAGCAGCAATAAAACACAATACTGTACATTTCCAGCATGGAAAGACATAGAAACACATTAGAATTAGTGGTAAAAAGTCTCAAACCCACAAACATGCAAAACATATAAGTTTTAATTGCTATTTCTGAGTAATATCGATCTCGGGACTTAAGTGGGTAAAACATTTCATGAAACCAATATAAACAGATTAACTAATGCATTTTATAGAGTGCTAGATTGCTTGATCGTGAGCCCGATCAGCAATTATTACTTATTGGCTCTCATTAATTTGTGGCCTGCAATTGGAGTTACGTCTAACTTCCATGTTTTACTGACGTTATGATGACGGGCTCATTTACTATTGGCTGTGTCTAAGAAATATATTACAGGCTTGCTTAAATATTGCAAGATCATATGATCACAACCCCTGAAATCCTGAATAGTTTACGTGTTGGTGTTAAGACGTAAATTGTGGGCTTAAGTTAATAGAATACATCTAAACATTTAGAGAAAAAAACACCTGCAACCAAAATCACGCGTTAGAGTCACTTAAGCTTTTAATAGAATAGGGCTCATGATCCTTAGCACTATACAGGGGTTATTTACTATAGACATTTTAATAAAAAAAATTGTCTCTTGGGTACATCTTTATTTTTTGTGTTTTGTGTTATTTTTTTAAAATGACGCCCTCCCCGCTCACACCAATTGTCCCCTTACCCACTCATACCTGATGCCCTCATTACACGATCACCCCTGATCCTCGATCTACATAACCATGGGGGTCCATTGAGACACCATGGCACCTAAACTATTAACCCAGTGTCACAGAGGTCATTAAAGGACTCCCGTGGGACCTAAATGTTAACCCCCACAATGGGGGTCACTAACAGACCCCAGTGGCACAAACAGTTAATCTGATGCAACGGGGGTCCTAAAAACTAATCAGCTTATCAAACTAATAAGCCCTTATTGGCCTTCATTTTAACCTGAAATGTCACTGAGGTCCTTTAAGGACCTCTGTGTCACCAGTAATTAACCCATGCTATGGAGATCCTTGATGGACCCCCGCAGCATCTAAATATTAACCTCATATCATGTTATCCCTTTTAAACCATTGGTTAATAGTTGAGGTGCAATGGGGGTCTCAAAGGACCCCCATGGTTATGTAGATCAGGGATTGGAGGTCAGCAAAGAGTGGGGGAATCAGGCTTGAACGGAGAGGGGGAAAGCAGCTGCACGGCATTGTTATGCCTTTGTGTTTGCTATATACTACTCATAATAATTTTAGGCTAAAATTATGAGTTGTGAGCTATAAGTAATTTTGAGTAAATTGCAATTGAATATTGATTTTGTGCAAAAGTAACCTGTAATATTACTGATGTGTGTAGATCAATGGGGAAGCAAGGTGTAATATTGCCAGTAGGGGTTAATCTCAGGCACTGCGAGTAGCACACTTGTAATCATGTTGAGAGGGCTGAATAGTTAGGGAAAGTTACTTACCACTTTTTAATGGTATAACATTACGGAATAGGGAATTGAATGGAGCCCTTTGAGTTGGTCTCTGACCAGGGAACCTCATCCATGGTAATGCTCTTAAGTCTGTCTGAAAGCCCATAAACCTAAATGGATTTCCATTTTAAATGACCCTGAGGCAAAAAAAGTGGTACATTTGCATGTCACTACCCAGAAGCCTTAGCTAGAGTGGTTATACTATTAGCAAGGGAAGTTCTGTGTAAAAATAGCTCGCTTGGCCTAATTTAGACATGTAAATGTACGATTTACAAGATTTGTAAGCTCTGGTCGGGAAGGATTTTTTCCTTTATGAGACAATTGGCAATGTTTCAATGTTTTTTTTTTTTTTTTCTGTTTGCCTTCCTCTGGATCAATTCCTAATTAATCCACATATTGCAAAGATCAGATAAGATCTAAAGAGGTTGAGATTAATGGACCAGACATCTTATTTAAACCTCAACTACAATTTTACTTGAACCAGGTAATAGCTTCTCTCTGGATGACCCTAAACTATAAATCTTTCTGGATAATTTCAATTACACGTGCACATGATCTTGCATGTTCTTGGGCTTTTTGTCCCTTTTGTTGTGATTCTTGATTGATTTTTCTGTGCTTGACCATGATCGTGATCCCAACCATTCCCTAGTCTGCTTTCTGCTCTGACTTTATGGGCTAAAATAACCAGCTTCCAGAATTCCAGTAGCCTCAACACTGAGCCACAGACCCAATTACCCAGATTGCTCCCTTCCAAAACTTTAATACAAATGTTAAAAGCCTCCATTGTGATAGAACTTAGACTTCAGATTTTTTAAGTACTTAAAGGATAATTATAGTTGACATACACAAATGGCCGGATTAACCATTAGGCTAACTAGGCAGCCGCCCAGGGGTGCTTCCCTGTGAGGGGAGCTACTTCTTAAAAAAATAGTTCCTGGCTTATAAAAAATGAAATGTTGCAGACTGGCTACTAGAGGGTAACAACCTAGAACAAGACAGTTACAAAAGGAAAGAGAACTTACACGTACAGAAAAGGCAAAAATGGGTCCATGCATACCTTGCATACTCACTCACAGGGGCTCCTCCACTTCACTGCCTAAGGGCTCCAAAAAAGTAAATACTGATACTGACCTGCATACACAATAGCTTTTCATTTGCTTTTTTAATTTAACAATTAGCAATAAAATCCATTTTTGTAGGAAACAATATTAATGTAGCTTTTATAACTGACGTCTAAAGTTCACTGTTTTTTGTGAAGTAGTATTACTCACTTGAAATTTTTACTTGAATACTTAAAACTGACTTTATTTTCTTTACATTTTCAAGTTCCCCTTGGAGAGTAAATTTATATTTACAATTGTATATTGATATTTCACAATGTGAGTTAATAAAAATTATTGAAACTAAAGTTTACTGTTTTAGACTTCAGCACTTATGCTGCTCTCCACTCCCACTTCCCATCCAGAGGATGGGAGAAATCTGTCAAGGTAGACTATTTTGTAAGGAGCCTTTATCTGTTGTCCTAATAACATTGTTTATTTCCCTAAGAAAGATATTGTAAGCAAAACCTACAGAAAAAATTAGGACATTGTCCTGATCAGATCCTATTTCACTTGCTGGACACCTAATAGGTGGTGGAGAGTAGCATATCTGCAGGAAGAAATCATTCTAATTTCAAAAGTAAATCTTAAAATGTATGCTGCATTTTTTTCTTTAAATACTGATTTTATTGCTGATCGGTACCAAACAAACAAATTAAAACCTATTGTGTGACCACTAAGGTGGCCCTTTAAAAGACCACTTTAGATCAACAGAAAGGCACATCTGTACACATATAAGCCTTGGATATAAAAACTTTGCTTGGAAAAATCACAGTAGACAGTTTTGTGTTTGTTATATCACATCCTGAGTGCTAGATCATGAGTTTGTGTCTTTGCAGCTGTCAGTGTTGTCAGAGGTTATTATCCTTTATTTATAACGCGCCAACATATTCCGTAGCGCAATAGAGGTGAGGGAGGAAGCAATAGGGAGAAGTCCAGTGTCTTTGTTTGATAATAGGATAATGCTGAAATGACACCACACCACTTCTCCCCTCACATGCCCAGAAGTAGGACGTTTGACCGATATATGCAGCCACACCTCTACAGAAATGTAAATGCTTCTCTCCTACACAACTGTCATAAAGTATTATGGATTCCTCTCGGGTCCTGCTGAGGCATCAATATTTATTATTTTCTCGTTTGAAACTAGTTTTATGATTTTTTATCCTGCTTTATTATGCTCACAGTCTAACACTAGAATAGTGGGCAAAACCAAAGATTTAATATTTGTTATATTAATACATATTAAAGGACAGATAATAAGAATCGGTGAGCTATTAAATACCTTTTCTGGAAAGCTGCACAAAACATGAGTTACCATAACCCTATAAAATAGATATGTTTTAGATACCTACTCTTCAGAGTTTTGTTCTATACTAAGTGGAGAAATCCTATGCAGTTTTAGGAAGTTATGAGTGATGGACTGTAGTCAAATGGCTGAGGGAGGTGCCATGTGCAGTGACAATCTTTTTTACTATTGACATTTAGATTTAGATATATATATTTAATGAAATAGAAACATATAAAGCCACGTAGTTCTTGTTTTGCATATATTTTTATCAGTGGCAGAGCTAATGCATAGGGGACCCCGATGCATTTCCTGGGTTGAGAAGGGGCCACAGCAGGCCAGAGGGCCGAGGGGGACACAGAGGCCAGAAGGGGCCACAGAGGTCCCCACGGAGGCCACAGGGGCCAGCAAGGAACGAGGGGGGCACAAGTGGCTGAGGGAGGCCACAGGGGGCTGTAGGGACCACAAGGGGCTGAGGGAGGCTGCAGAGGCCCGCGAGGGGCCACAGGATGCTGAGGGGGAACACAGGGGGCTGAGGGAGGCCACAGAGGTCTTTGAGGGGCCAAACTATATCCACAGGGGCCATAAGGGGCCATGGGGGCCACAGGGCTTGCAGGGGTCACATGGCACCCATGAGAGGTCCGCAGGAGCCGTGGATGCCCCGCGGGGTCCCCTCAGAGGTCAGGGGCCTTTTTGCCTTGCACCGCCTGCACCTACAGTAGCTCTGCCTATGATTTTTATATATTTTATATATCAGCAGCCCAGTCCTATAACAATGCAGGTGTGATATTAATTCCAAAGAAGAGCTTTTAGAGGCTCTATTAACATGATTTCTGATAGATTGCTGTGTAAGTCTTTAACAATTTAATTACCAATATTTAGGATTTGTTAACATTCTTAAGAGTTGCACTGAAGCTGAGGAAAACTGCATGCACTACCAGAAAAGCAGGTAAGGATACATTCTACATTTAATTGGTCTTTACTTTATCACAGTGTTAGCCTGTTCATTCATCCAATTCTCTTTCACCTTTATTTACCTGAAAAATCACAACCTCTACCCTTCCAAACAATAATTCACATACATTGATATTTCATTATCTCTTCTCTAATCCTCTTCTCTATTCACATAACCATCTTTCATTCCTCAAAACACTATCTCCTCCTTACCACAAGTATATAAATAAATAAAGTAGAATCTCCCTCATTGTTCTATTGGTTGTTGCTTTTCCTTACTAGCACTTCCCTTCTCATGTACCTTCTGGAATGCATCTAATAAACTCACTCCTGTATCTAATAAACTCACTTCTATCCATGATATTTTCATCTTCAGTTCATATAACTTGCTGTCATTGAAACAAGGCTCACATCATCTGACTCTACCTCCATTGCTGTCCAATCACCTGGTGGCTAACACTTCAGCCACATTCCAAGAACTGGAGATGGAAAGTAATGAGACCATGGGTTCTAGTCTACCCCTTACCACAGCTCCTTTAGTGTATATTTTTTCTTCACTCTCTTTCATTCTCTTCCTTTGAAGTTCACTCTATTCATACTTTTTCCCCAATGTCCCTGATCGTAGCAGTGATCTACTACTCCTGGATGAATTTCTCAAGTTTTTGACCACGTTTGTGTCATTACTTCCTCAGACTCTCATGTCCAAGTCTTTCTTGTTCTGCCTTTCCCTTTAAAATGATTTACCCTACTCTGTCAGACTCTCCCCTATTCTTAACAGCTTCAAACACTCTCAGAAAATCCATCTCTTAGGAGAAGCCTACCAGTGAACACACCCTGCATGGATCCTGCTTCTATATCGGACCACAAATATTCTTCTTCCATCTTGTCTCTAACACCATTAACTCATTTAGATTGCAAGTTCCTTTTAGCACAGGGCCCACAAACTTCACTTGGCCCTTGTACTTACTTTTTAGAAATATTAGAAAAAAAGACATATTTACCTCACATGCGAGGTTGTTAGCATGGCCCTCAATTCTAAGCGATGCATTGGATGTAGAATAAGTTGACATTACATTGTGAGGTAAATCAGTATATTGTATTCTTAATACGTTGAAGTGGCAATGCGCTTGTGGATTGTGGACACAGTTTGGGCCCATATGGTACAATCCACATAATACCCATGCAATAATTAGAAGGTAGATTCTTTGCTTCTACTTTTCTTAATTGCCATCTCAGCTCTCATGAAATAACTAGCCTATTAATTGGTCTTTTCCTCACCAGACCTGCACTGCTGCTGCCCTGGCTTTATTACCCTTCTTTCTTTTCTTATTTAAGTGTTTTTAATATAGGATGTTTTTATGATATTATCAATAAAAGCTAAGATATTTTTTTGTTATCCCAAAAGTTCAGACAGTATCTTCTCACAGGTTTCATTTCTATGTATCTTGTGTATACTCTCTGGGAACACTAATGTTATCTTGTTTCAAATCAGCAATAATGTTTACCACAGTTGTATTATGTTTGTGCCATCTTGTATGTCACATCTATGTGTTGATTAGTTTGCCATATTCTGATGAGCTGATGAGTGGATCACTTCTGGAGAATGTATATTTAATAGTTCATAAATGTCCATGTGTTGATATCAATTCAATACATAGTTTATTATTTAGTATGGGGTATAGTATTAGTTAGGCCTCTTTTAATAGTGACTTTCAAGCAACTAGAAACTACATGTATCCTGCATCTACCAATCCACATGGGTGCCGATAACTGAGAGTCTACTGTATTTCCTTTCACCTACTGTTAAATTAACCTATCTTAGTTAGATCCAACTAACTATTTCTAATATTATCTAATGGATAATTAGAGAGGCAGTATTGATCCAGGGAGAAGTCCGGTCACCGGTGTCTGGGATCAGGAGGGATTTCCTTCTTTTTTTTTAATACAACTAATGAATTAATAGTTAATCCGCATATTGCAGACTTAAATACTATGGGCCTCATTCTATTATCGGCCGCAGCCATTGCGGGGCCGCAAGGACCGGCCGCAAGCTATTCGGCTATTCTATTCCCCTCCGGCTGGGGCTTCCGGCAGGCTTGCGGCCGGCACCTTGCTATCTCTTGCGGCCGCTCGCGCCGGAGGAAAGCCTTTGATCTAAAATGGCTGCAAGGAAATCGGCCGTAAGAAAAGCCCGGTTGCAATTCTATTGCTCCGGGAACCCTCTCTGCAAGGCTAAAAGAGAGCCGCAGCTTACTTGCAGGAAAGAGGTCCCGCTAGCACCAATTAAGCACGAAATATAGCCCAAATAAAGCCATCCTGCACTTTGAGAAGACTATAAAGTGATTTTAGGTGTTAGCAAAAATAGCCCAACATTCCCCTATACTCAAATCCGTAAAAAAAATGTTTTATTATATATGTCAAATATGCATGTAAAAAGTCCCGAGGGCTGGGGGCACCTCAGACCCGGCCACGCTGCGGCCGGAAAATAAACAGTTAATGTAAACTCGGATTTGGGCTGATGTGCAAGCTTGAGAGTGGGTTACTATTAATCCTCATGTCCCCCAATATGATCCCTAGCATTTACAGAGCTGTACAGTGCAGGCTTGAATTTATTTTTGACTTTAAAGATTTCTGAGCTTACGGCCGGTTCCAAGATAAGCGGCCGGCCGTAAGGGGAGATCCTTGCGGGGCCGTATAATAGAATTGCGAGTTAACAGAACCCCTGCAAGGAATCGCAGCCTTACGGCCGATTTACGGCCGATAATAGAATGAGGCCCTATGTAACTATATAACTATGTAACTATACTAATATTTAATGGCCACTTAATGTGCCTCTCAACTACAATGCTTCTTATTTATCATACCTTTAGGGGTTATTGAAACAACAGGACTTTACATTTATTATTTAAATTTTATTATATTATATAATATATTAGTTATTTACATTTGAATGTATTCTGTTACTAATTAGGCACATGTCCCATGAATGTGGTTTAGTGTTCTCTATTCCTTTAAGAGACTTGCTAATCTGTTATGTTATACTGTTAGTACTGTTATAGCATCACATTAAGGCTGAATGCAGACAGGCATCCTATTAGAGTAATCCAGCACTGTCTGGCTTCCACAGTCTAACAATATACCTTGTCACAACAGCTGGCGGACTTCATTTACACTAGAGAGCCTGTAGCTAAAAATTTATCAGTGACAGTACACCTTTGTATATATTTGGATGATTCACCTAAAGGCTTTTTGTTATCAAAAGTCCATGTTGTCTTTACCTGGCATGAAGAATGCAAGATATATTTTGACTATCTTCAAGTCCACCGATCAGTTATGTGCTACTGAATGTGAAGACTAAAATATTTAAAAACTCAATCTTATGTCCAAAGATTACGTGTCTTTCTATGATGTACCAAAACCTATTTTATATAGCTGAAATTACAGTTTAATTATAAAAACCTATTATTTTCAGTTCATGTTAAAGTTCCTTTTAGATTGTTACTGTTCAATGAAATAACATGTTTGTAAACTTTGTGTCTGGCTAAATGCATAATTAAGCATTGAAAAAGTCTTTAAGCTAGTTTTTAATTAAAAAGCAATATTTTTTGATACTTCTGTTGTATCCTTGAGACACATTGGTGGAAGTTGTATGTGTGAATTGGGCATTTACATTTCTGGAGAACAATCCTTGTATTTCCTGATGTAAACTGTCTGCTTCTGCACCTGGCAGGGCATATGATGTTAATATTAATTTGATTAAGTCATCTGACAAGGGACGCAGGAAACCGGAGGGATCCCCCAGAACTAAAGCTCCCCAATTCCCAATTATGCGACTCGCGTGATCTCGTGAGACCCGACTGCTAAAGGCACAAGAGGTGACAGCCAAAGGCACAAGAGGATAGGAGGGAGGGGGAGGTGCTCTGTTTCTTCATGTATATATTGATGTTTATGTGTATACAGTATGTGTATATATGTTTCCTATACTATGTTGTGTTTATTCCCCCTATATGTATTTACCTGATGATGTCAGATGCTTTCTCCACTCTTTCTGCATCTGCTGTTTATATTGAAACTGAGGGTTCCATCTCATGTCAGTATTACTTTAGACTTGATAAAGGGAGGTTGAGCCTCTTGAAAGCTCGTCAAGCTTTGTCCAATGCAAAAGGTATCATAAATTCTAGATTACATTAACGTTTGTTTCACGCTTCAATTGTATATATATATATATATATATATATATATATATATATATATATACATTTGTATGTACTGTATCCCACCCAGATTTTATTTGGTTCCTACGCCCTTGTATCTGACCTCTCCTTGTTCCCTCTTCTGCACCCCCTCCTCCACTGATAGATAAAAGCACACCCACACTGAGGCTATTAGTAAAGAAACACACAATTATTTTCTGTACTCAAAAGCAGAGTCTTCAAAAATTCAGATTTTAACCAAAAATACATTTTATTTATGGCTTACATAGTTCCTGTTGTTAGTTTGTTACATGCTTCACAATCAAGCGCCCTTTTTCTTGAACTACAGCTCTCCTTTAAACATAATTCATTATATAGAAGAATACAGTTCAATTATTTAGCAATACATCAATACATTTAACCATTGCCTTTTATTGCCACCAAAGTACTATGTTAGGAAAGGCAGGAAATGTGAAGAACACAGAAAAAAAACTAAAACCTTTAACCACATCAGTGTAGAACTGTAGCTGTGGACCAGCTACTGGTATCCTTCCCATTCTGGGTCGCCACCTTGTCATGGTGAAGGGGCTTGTGTACCTCAATGACGCAGTGAGCTATACAATGTATAGTCATTCAAGATGGTCCTGTCATAGCACAGAGGTCAGGCAAATCACTGTCCACTGGAGAAGGAACTGGTAACCCACTCCAGTATCTTTTCCATGAAAACCATATGGATCAGCACAACCAGAGACACAGACAGAACAACAACAACAACTGTATTCTTGACATGGAGTAGTAGATAGCAAATTAAATAATTTCAATAATCATTAGATATATATTTCTCTCTCTATTGCTGTCCCTATTATTGAAATATAAGATTATGTTAAACATGTAAGAAATGTTATATGTTTGTTACATATAGCTGTTTATTCATGTTTAATGCAAGGCCTTCCGCTCTGGATAAGATGTACAGTATCAAAAAACAATACATTTGTCAACTGCTTCTAAAAGAAAATTTAAAAAATGTCATGATAAACACACATTGGGGAACCATGTGGCACAACATTAATATTAGTTCCTGGTAGTACTTATCTGATTCCTCTAGACACCTGTTCCTACATTCCTTCTCAGGGACCAACATCTAATCTAAGGACAGCAATGCAAGTTTTGCTAGAGACAGTGGTATTTGATTTCCTCTCATGATTTATTTTTAATTCTTCCTCAGTCCTTAAATGCAAGGATTTAACGCCGAGTAAAGCAGAGCATTGGTTTTCATAAATGTGGTAAAAGATATGTTATTGAATCCAGAGTGTATATTTTAGGGCTGTGCTCAATGTGAAGGACGTAAGGCATTCATTGCCAATTGTATCTTTAAATCTCTTGTAGTACTCATGTATCTAAAGGAAATTGACATGCACTAAGATAGACTTGTTCCAGCAGCAGCTTTGAAAAACATTAATGAATACAACTAGGAATTATCAAGACTAATAGTGAGAATGTAGATTTTATTTTAGAAGCCGGTGAATGGAATAATGCATTATAAAAATAATAATACATAGAGAAAAAATCATGTTTATTCATGGGATAACACAATTACTTGAAACAAAATACAAATAACATTTTGATAATGAAACATATAAGGGTGGATATACTAAAGATTCATATATAACTGAGAGCAATGGTGGGCAGCATGAAAAGCCAACATTGAGCTATTTCAATATTGTAACAAAATATACACCAAAAATGCTGTGTATTTTCATTTATATTACAAAAAATGTTTTAATAATAGCTAAATATTATTAATTTAGAATTTGTGATTTATTATAAAAGATAAATCATGAAATATACTCATAGCTGACTTTTGATTGTCATTTCAAATATTGCCATATCTTATCATATATCATTGTGGGTATAGGGGCTTTATCATCTACAACAGGAAAACGTGATAGACTGTGCTTGCTGTATCTTCACTGCTTACCACACACAGTAAGGGTATTTCTTTGTTAAAACATGCATGACGTCATTTCTATAGAAAACAATATACAAGTTAATATTGGGCTTCTAAATTGTAATAAATGTATAGAGAAGATCCCTGAGATAGACAAATACATTTTATAAAACAATCTCCCTGTGAATGCTCATGTTTATGTGTTAAAAGACTAGGAATGCAAACTGGTAATGAAGATAGAAAAGACTTGTCCAACTGAATGCAGAATTCCAGAGGATAGCAAGAAGAGACAAGGAGACATTCTACAATGAGCGATGTAAAGAGACAGAAGAAGATAACCGAATGAGAAAGTCGAGAGATCTCTTCAAGCAAATTGGGGATATCAAGGGAACCTTCCTTGCCAAAGTGGGCTTGATAAAAGACACAAATGGTAGGGATTAACAGAAGCAGATCAGATAAAGAAGAGGTGGCAGGAATACACAGAAAATCTATACAGGAAGGACATTAACAGCATTACCTCTGTAGTTTGTCCAGTATCTTGGAAAGTGAATTGAGATGGGCCTTAGGAAACTGATAACACGGTTGCAGGAGTTGATGGAATCCCAGTTGAACTGTTCAAAATCCTGGAAGATGATGCTGTGAAAGTGTTGCTTGCATAATGCCAAGAAGTTTGGAAAAATCAAAAATGGCCAGTAGAAAGCAAAAGGTCAGTCTACACCACAATCCCCCAAAAAGGCAGTGACACAAATGCACCAATTATGGAACAATTGCGCTCAAATATCTTGGCCATGTCATGAGAAGATAGGAATCCCTAAAGAAGATTATGGTTTTGGGAAAGATTGAAGGAACAATGAAGATGGGGACAAAAAAGGTGTAGATGGATAGATGTAGTTATTTAAGCAATTAACATTAGGTTGATGGAGTTCAGATGGGTAGTGGCTGACAGATGTGTCTGGTGTGCTGAGGTCCATGTGTCTGGTGTGCTGAGGTCTGCACGACTTAGGCTGCAATGAGCACTCATCGCTCAATGCAAGGCCCGCGCAAATTACTACAATGAGTGCAAAAGTCCCGCAGGAGTAACTGCAATGAGCACCAAAGGCACTCATTGCTGGGCTCACAATGAGGGCCGCAGGCGCTCATCGTGAGGCCCGTGATGGTTCTCATTGCAGGGCTCATTGCGAGCCCCGTAGGACTTAGGACAGAAGCAAATAAAACGGCCAAACCACGCAACTGGAATCGCGAGCCCCATAGGACTTAGGACTGAAGCCCGTACATACAACTGGGGCCTTGCAAAATTATGAATTTAACGGCCGAACGACGGAACTGTAAAGAACTATAAACAAAAACACACAAATATGCTATTAATATTAACACACTCACACACAACACAGGGAAAGAGCCAGGGAGCCTGTGAGTGAGGTTGCAAGGGAATTTGAGGCATATTTGGTCTTTTTCACACTCGAAAATCACCTAAGCGATAAAAAAAATGCCAGCTGAAAAAATGTAACAGGAAGAAAACTAGTCTGAAGGCAGTAAAACAGAGCGCGAAGCCAGTAACACTTAACGCAAGCCAGTAACACCTAACTCAAGCAGTAACAATTAACCCAAGGCAGTAACACTTAACACTAGGCAGTAACACTAATCGCGAGGCCCCTAACATACACAGGGGGAGAGGTTCGCAATGAGTGCCGAAGGTACGGCATTCCCAGCCTTAAAATGTTATTCCCGTCATTTTTGATGGGCAAGTTGCTAGTTATTATAATATCAGTGGAATTTATTGAAAGTCATCAATGTAGATGTTGTTGATCTATTTATAATTATTTCTCTCTATCGGTTCTCTTTTAGAGCAAACTGTATAGAACTATTTCTCATACTTAAAATAACATTGGTGATTTCTGTTTAAGCCAAAAGCCCCAACCCATGGGCTACGCGTGTTCAGATGGGCAGCAGACTGCTGGTGAAGAGTCATGACTAGTGTATACAATATAAATATTTGTGTGTTTATAGTGACCCTAGCATGAGGACATAGCAAAGTGAAATGAGGGGTATTAACTAGTGTGTGGGGGCACACAAATATGAATGGCCTTGGCAGCATGACCTCTACATTCTCCCCTGAAATTTGCAGAAATTGTTGTTCTGTTTTTCAGTTTAAAAAACAAATCCTTGCTGTATGACTACAAGCAGTAGGTACAACTCAATATATCTTGGGATCACATTGTTGCTACTGTGAAATTGAGCTCTTGACCAGGTACAACTCCAAACACTTTCCTAAAGCAAAATGTATAATTGAGGCAAAATAGTCTGATACAGTATCTTTAAGTGTGGTATATGAAAAAAACATTAAAACAGTGCCTAGTCCTATGAGGGCCCCCAACAGTCCAGTATTTCAATAATAACAAAATCATAACTAATGCCTCCTACTACCTCCTGTGTTAACACAAAGAACCTGAATACAGCCCTCATGGGAATTAAAGAATAACTCAAGAAAAAAGTTTTCATGGAAGACATATAAATTCTGTTTTAACTTGATCAGATAACGCTAATGCCTTGAATTTTGTACTTGAAGGTTATCATTAGTTCACCATCAAGTATTCTACATTTACTGTTCACATGAGTGGCAAAAAAAATCAATAAAAGCAATCACAGTGACTAGTGTTTTGTTGATGTTCATTAGATGAGATCAGACTTCAGAAAACCTAGGCTGTGGATATTTCTTTTGTAATACATTCTTCAACACAAGATGTACTGTTTACATTAAGATTGATACAGGCCACACTTTGTTTCAATAACACTGTTTTTCTTTAAAAACCAATTCAATGTAAAATGTCCACATATAAATTAGCTTTTAGCCATTTATCACTGTAATTAGATTTCTTCCACAGATTCATTCATTGCTTAAAGTACCAGTTTCATTCAGTGTGCTCACAGTCATTGATCCTCATAGCAAAACGAGTATGTGTAATTTGGATGAATTTGATTGTTTAGTGGCCATAAACTTGAAGGGTTTATATTTCTTTTTGAAGAATTGTATTATTGTCAGTGAGTTTATCTTCACCCCCAAAGAAGTATTTTCCGAAATACTATCAGTGCCACGTGCTAGCCCAGGGAGGCAGAAGGAGCTTAGGGAGGTTAATGCGTGGCTAAAGATGTGGTGCACTAAGGAGGGGTTTGGGTTTTTAGAGCACTGGGCTGACTTCTCACTTGGGTGCAATATCTACAGCAGGGATGGATTGCACCTTAATGATGAGGGAGCTTTTGTGCTAGGGGATAGAATGGTAGAAAGGCTGAAGGAGTTTTTAAACTAGTAGGTGGGGTGGAGGGACTAGAGATAAGTAATGTGAATAGAAAGTGTGGAAGGTATAAGGAATGAATTAACAACTCATAGGGGAGGATATGGGGAGGGGTAGTATAGTTAATAGGGAGGTATTACTAAGTAACTCAAGTACAGTGGCAGGCACTTCAGAACTACATACTCATAACATAACGTGTATGCTCGCTAATGCCAGAAGCTTGCCAGGAAAAATGGGAGTTAGAATTATTAGCAATTAATGAAAAATTAGATTTAATAGGCATTAACGAAATGTGGTGGGATGAATCTCATGACTGGACTGTTAATGTGGTTATAACCTATTTAAGAAAGATAGGGGCAATGGTAAAGAGGAGGAGGGATTTGTCTGTATGTTAAGCCTGAATTTAAGCCTATAGCCAGAGAAGATATTTATGGTTGAACTAGCGGTAATGGTAATGAATGTTTGTGGGTAGAGTTAAATAGCGGAGCAGCAAATTCCAAAAGAATATTAGTAGGAGTATGCTATAAACCCCCAAATATAGCTGAAGGTGAGGAAATGCAATTATTGTTACAGATTGGAAATGCAGCTAAGTATGGGCAAGTTCTAATAATGGGAGATTTTAATTGCCCTAAAAATTAACGGGATAAATGAGACCAGCAGTTCAGCTAAGGGGAGCAGGTTCCTGAGTACACCCAGGGATCATTATCTGGCCCAGGTTATTGAAGAACTGTGAGGAATTGACTCTGCTGGGTTTTGAACCCTGGTCCCCAGGCTGCTGGGCCTCTTCCCTACCACTGCGCCAGCCTGCCTTTGTGAAATTCCTGGAGATCTGATAACCTTGACTCTGCTAGCAATAGCATCAGTGACTAGTCTCTTCAGCTGTGTCTGGTCAGGTGTCTGGTCCTTGGCCTATATAAGGCACTTCCTGTTTATGTACCTTGCCAGATTATTGTGTGGTTCCTGATCACTTCAATAAAGCTTGTTCCTGTTTCACCTACAAGTTGCTGAACTGGATTATTGCTGACCTTGGCTGCTGGTCTCCACAACCTTGTGATTCCTATATCATTACAAGAACCTACTAGAAATTAGGCTATCTTGGATTTAGTTATCACAAATAATATTGATATGGTATCAAACGTTGAAATAGGGCAACCTTTGGGAAACAGTGATCACAACACAGTCTCATTTGAGATTGAATTTAAAAAAACAAAATTTTAAGGGGCCAATTAAAACTCTTAATTTTAAAAGGGCAGATTTTAATGATTAGCAACGCAGCAATACAAAGTATAGACTGGGACAAATAACTGATAGGTAAAAACACTAAACATAAATGGACAACATTTAAATCTTTACTAAATATACATACTTATCACCATATATCAAGTGGGAATAAAAGTAAAAGGAGTAAATCACATCCAATGTGGCTTAACAATAATTTAAAGATCAAGATACAGAGTAAAAAACAGGCATTTCAATTATACAAACTAGAGGGGACAGAGACTGCTTTACATGAGTACAAGGAAATCACCAAGGATTGCAAAAAGGCTATTAGACTGGCTAAAATAGAAAACAAAAAAATAATTGTAAAGAGAGTAAGACTAACCCTAAAATATTTTGTAAGTATACTAATGGAAAGAAGGTGAGGAGGAAGCTATAGGAACTTTACAATGTGACACAGGCGTCTGAAAATTAGTCACCTGGAAAAGGCAGATGAGCTAAATAGTTTCTTAGTTAAAAAGGGAGCAAAAGCAATTTGTGGGAGTTATAGACCAGTGAGCCTCACTTCTGTAGCTGGGAAGCTTTTACAAGGGTTAATATACAAGAATATGTCTATTTGAACAGGATTAGAAGTAGGCGTCAACATGAATTAATAAGGGATAAGTCATGTCAAACAAATCTAATTCGTTTCTATGAGGAGGTTAGTAGAAACCTTGCTCAAGGCAACTCAGTGGATGTCGTCCTTTTGGATTTTGCAAAGGCTTTTGATACAGTGCCACATGGGAGACTATTGGGGATACAGCAACTGCAGTAAATATCTGCTCATGAATTGAGAGCTGGCTAAAAGAAAGGAAGCCAAGAGTTGTTGTAAATTGAACATACTCAGATTGGACTAATGTGGTAAGTGGGGTTCCTCAGGGTTCAGTATTAGGTCCTCTCCTTTTTGACATATTTATTAATGACTTAGAAGTCGGACTGGAAAGTAGTGTCTCCATTTTCGCTGATGACACAAAGTTGTGCAAGGTACCGTATATACCCAAGTATAAGCCGACCCGAGTATAAGCCGAGGCACCCATTTTACCACAAAATACTGGGTAAAATGAGTGACTCTAGTATAAGCCGAGGGTGGGAAATGTGCTGCCCCCTGTGTCCCTCTTGTGCCCTCTGTGTCCCCCTCTCTCTCCATGTCTCTTCAGCCCTCTCCCTCCCTGTCTCTCTTCCCCTCTCCCTTATCACCCTCCTCAACCTCCCTCCTCATCCTCAAAATCCCTCCTCATCCTCAACCTCCCACCTCATCCTCAACCTCCATCCTCATCCTCAACCTCCCTCCTCATCCTCAACCTCCCTCCTCAACCTCCCTCCTCAACCTCCCTCCTCATCCTCAACCTCCCTACTCATCCTCAACCTCCCTCCTCATCCTCAACCTCCCTCCTCATCCTCAACCTCCCTCCTCAACCTCCCTCCTCATACTCAACCTCCTTCCTCATTCTCAACCCCCCATCCTCAACCCCCCTCCTCAACCTTAACCCCCTTCTCAATCCCTCATCCTCAACTCTCACCTCAACCTCCCTCCTCATCCTCAACCCCTCCTCAACCTCCCTCCTCATCCTCCCTCCTCAACCCCCCATTCTCAACCCCCCTCCTCAACCCCCCCATCCTCATCCTCTCTCCTCAACCCCCCATCCTCAACGCCCTCCTCAACCTCAACCCCTCCTCCTCATCCTCAACCTCCCTCCTCATCCTCAACCTCCCTCCTCAACCCCATCCTCAACCCCTTCCTCAACCTCCCTCAACCCCCCATCCTCAACCCCCTCCTCAAGCCCCCATCCTCATCCTCCCTCCTCAACCTCAACCCTCCTCAACCCTCCTTTACCTCAACCCCCCTTAACCCCAACCCCCCCTCCTCAACCTCCCTCCTCAACCCCCTATCCTCATCCTCTCTCCTCAACCCCCCATTCCCAACCCCCTCCTCAACCCCTCCTCCTCCTCCTCAACCTCCCTCCTCATCCTCAACCTCCCTCCTCATCCTCCCTCCTCATCCTCAACCCCCCTCCTCATCTTCAGCCCCCCTCCTCAACCCCTCCTCAACCTCCCCATCCTCAAGCCCCTCCTCAACCTTCCTCCTCAACCCCCCATCCTCAACCCCCCTCAACCACCCCCCTCAATCTGCCTCAACCCCAACCCCCCTACTCAACCCCCCTCCTCAACCTAAACCCCCCTCAAACCCCCTCCTCAACCTCCCTCCTCATCCCCCCTCCTCAAACCCCTATCCTCAACCCCCCTCCTCAACCCCCCTCCTTAACCCCCCCATCCTCATCCTCTCTCCTCAACCCCCATCCTCAACCCCCCTCCTCAACCTCAGCCCCTCCTCCTCATCCTCAACCTCCCTCCTCATCCTCAACCTCCCTCCTCAACCCCCATCCTCAACCCCTTCCTCAACCTCCCTCCTCAACCCCCCATCCTCAACCCCCTCCTAACTGTCTTATTATCTTCCCATCCCCAACCTCTCCCTTCCTCAATACACAAGCACAGTTTAATGTGCATTTTTTAAATCTCAAGATTTCAGTGATCTGTAAACTACTTTTAGAAGAATGGTTCTCAAACTTTATGGAGCCAGCAACTGGTTGGAGACCAACTGAAATTTCCAATGATCGGATTTGAGATAAAAAACATTATTAACAGATCAGTTCTTCAATAATATATTTGGTACTGTCTCAGTATTCATTAAAGGGCCACTTAATTCAGCACAATTTGGATCACATCAAAGTAAAGATCCTCTGAAAGCATGTTGACATACTTTTTGAATTTTTTCATTACTGGTTGGGGACCAATTGAAATTACCAATGAGCACCTTTGAGATAAAAACTATTATTAACAGAACAGTTTTTCAATAATCTATTGTGTACCTATTTCAGCACAATTTGGACCACATCCCATCACACCAAGATCTCCTGAAAGCATGTTGAAATACTTTTAGATTTTTTTGAAATACGTGCATTTTTCACTTAGAATTCAATAAAGTAAAGTCTTTGTTTCCATGTGGCCACTGCCAGACCCACAGTATCTGCTAGAATCACGCCTCTTTAAATTATCTCCTTTCTTTACCCTCACTCGACTGGTTTCCACTCAAATCACACATACATATAAAAACCGACGCTGCTTCATTGGCATCTCATATTCTTTCTATATATCATAACTCATATCATGATATAGATGAAAAGGATCATGTATTACACTCAAAAACTTTTCTCTGTATTCCATACAGTCAAAGTGCTCCCTCGTAGCTTAAGTTTCTCACACATTTAGAATTCACTGCTACTGAGCAAATGCCAAGTCTCAATACCTGCACATACATGCATAAAAACAAACATTTACTGCAAGCAGACATACTAACTAATTACAAACTGCATGACAAATTTTGTAACTCAAAATAATCTTAACAGAGTGGTGTTCCAAAACATGGATATCAGATGTGCATAACTTTATATACATGTATGACTAAGGTTCCTTTTGCCCATTCTCCTATGTTTTCCATTATCCCTATCTTAAATAATATCAATTACATGTCTCTTCCACTCATGTACTGACTCTCGTATCTGACTCTCCGTGACCACATGGACTGCGACCCACCATGCTAATCCACTTGGCAGAGATATTGGAGTGGGTTGTCAGTTCCTTCTACAGTGGTCCACAGCATACAGCTCCTGGTATTCCTAGATGGTCTCCCATCCAATTACTGACCAGACCCAAGCCTGCAATGCTTCAGGAGTGTGTGACCTCTTGGTTCCTTGACTGGAATTGAACCCAGGTCATAGTGGTGAAAGGACCAAATCCAAACCACTGGGCCACCAGGGAACCCCCACAATTTTATTTTATTACATGCCTTCAAATTCTATATTAACTCCATCAGAACTTCCCACTCTTCACCTTCCAAGCACAACTAAGTATGTCATGCATTTGCTTTACTAATATCTCTAATATTCATCTCTAATACTTCAAATAGATTTGATTTAAATCCATTTGATTCAAAAATATTAATCTCACAACAAAAATATATTGGTATATGAATTACTGTTGTGTATTTATTTGATCTAAACATAGAGCGTTATGTACATGAAATCAAAATTATTGAATCAAATTTATCAAACAATATTGTGTAATATGAAATGTGATTCAACATACTTGCTTCAGTTTTCCAACCTAAATAATAGATTTCAAATAAATTGCAAATAATAAACCAAATTGCAAGTTAAAAATAGAAATTTTATTTTTATATGTATAGTATGTCTTATTTGTGAAAATATGGTGCAACATTCTTGCTTCAATTTTATTACCAAGATAATAGATTTAAAATGTTCTTCATTATCTCAGTTTCAAATAAATAAACCAAATTACAGAATAGATAATGTTATTTCTATATGCATATATCTATTTGTGTAGTACTGACTATATTAATAACACTTTATTTCTAAAGCATGATACAACTCCTTGGCTGGCTATTACATTTTTAACAGTAATATAAAATAGTTTATTTTTATTGCCTTTCCTATTCAGCAAAAAATGTGCCCTCACTAATGTCTGGTGGTGCATAAATTTACAAACATCATGCAAATGTAATATTTGCAATAAAACTGACTAATGAACTTTAAAAGCAAATTACTTTCCCTGTCTGCTGGCTCTGTAAGAAGTAATCATCTATCATTCAAATTTACGTCTGTGTGTTTGCTTTAGGGAAATTATAATCACTTCTTAATTTATGACTTATAAAATACATCATGGATTTTCAATATCTCTTACAAATATGTATAAAACAGTTAATTTGTTGGCTACAAGTTTCAATTATGTTTTAACGTAGCTGCATGCAAAAGTGTACAGTATTTTATATGTATTAAGAATATAATCCGTTTATTCTGTTTTTTTTCCCTTTATTAGAATATATATATTATAGACTGTTCCGGTTGACTGCTTTGAACAGAGAAAAATATATTTACATGTTAAACTTCTATGCAAATTATTGCCATTTTTCTGGCAACTTGACTTTTGTTTGTAAAAGCAATGACATTGTAACTTATTTCAATGTGCTGTTCTGTTATTTAACAAGAGACAAGATATTTTACACCCATGCATTTTCACTGGAAGTAATAGTTACAAGAGGTAGACTTTCCATCAAAGTGATACCAGTTTCACTCTCTCTCTAGATTGCCTGTCCTTATTATCTTATTATTATCTTTATTTATATCGCGCCAACATATTCTGTAGTGCTGTACAGGGGGTTAGTACATGGCAAAAAACAAACTTAACACCTTAAAGAATGGAGGGCCCTGTTTTTGAGCATATAATCAAATGTACATAGTGCTTGTTTCCAAGACACGGACACACAATTGAAAACTCACAAACTTACAATCTAAGGGTCCTTCAGGACTTATGGTATACAAATTGACATATATATTAAAGGGTAAAGTATTGGAGAACATCTCCATCCCTATGTAATCCCATTGAGCATATGTACTAAGATTCAATATCTTCAAATATTCTCCAACTGTTTGCACTTTAGAACATATAACACTTTATATATGATATCTTTGATATAGAGATGTAACAATGTCCCTATGTCATGATGCTAAATCAGGATAGCAGATACATGGTTCAACAAAATCAGAAGACAACAGTGGTGAGACGGACAAAGGTCCAAGATAGGCAAAGAATGGTCACATTGAAAGAGGTTAACAGCAATGGCACTCACACTGAGAGAGGTTTGGAACCAAATACGAACACACAAAGGAGGAGGGACCAAGGCATATCGATGCCACAAAGAGGTAAGAAACGATAGAAGGTGCCTGCACAAATAGGCCAAATGAGCTGCCGCAGATTAGCCGTTCCAAGTTTTAAAGTAGTACTCTGGTGTTACTAAATGCTAATAGTCCTGACAGTAGAACTAGAAACCAAATGTGGGTGGTAGAGCTGAATGCCTCCGGACCATTTATTTTAGACGCGAGAGTAGACTGTTTTTAGACTGTTTTTTTTGCCATCCGCAGCATCCCCTATAATAGACTTGTGTCAGTTTGTACAGGGATCAAGCCTCTGTAACAGTAACTTGTGGTAACATCAGAAATGATCAGTCATCTGAGATGAATGAGTCACTCTTGTGGACCTAAAAGTATTTTTGTGCTGTATGGCTCCAGCAAAGCCAAATGGACTAAGAGTTTTATCAGGTCAGTATAATCAGTTGTTAACTGTGAAACTGAACATTGAGTGTGGTAGATGAGTCTAGTGGAGTCATTCAACATGGACTGGAGTGGGGACAGACGAATGATGGGGAGGCTAGCAAGAAGAGAGTTGCAGTAGTCGAGGCGAGATATGATGACAGAGTGAATTTGATTTTTCAGCTGTGTCTTGTGTAAGATAGTGACACATTTTGGAAATGTTTTTTAGGAGAAAATGACAATATTTTGTGATTGATTGTGTGAGGAATGAAAGAGAGGGCAGGATCCAGTAGAACCCCAAGACAATGGGCCTTAGAGGTAGGAGTGATTATGGCATTCTCAACAGTGAGTGAAAAGTGAAGTGTAGTGGCTGTGAAAGAGTGTGAGAAGATTAGGAGCTCATTCTTTGACATGTTAAGTTTGAGTTTATGGACATCCGGGACGATATGATAGAGAGGCGGTTAACTTGAGCTAGAAGAGACAGGAATAGTTCTGCTGCTGAGAGGTAGATTTGCGTATAGATGTATAGATGGAGAAAAGTAGGGGGCCTAGGACTGAACCTTGGACTATGCCAGCAGTCAGAGAGTGGGTCAAAGAAGAGGTGCCAGAACACAGTTTGAGCTTATAGGTAATGTTTCAGAGCAAGAGCATATCATATGATATATTTGTTTTAAACTTCAATGAACCAAACTCTAATAGTATACTTTATATGTCTCTAAAAGAAATATGAAAGCATTTATACACAGATTTGCATCTCACTTGCAGTTTCTGTTCTGAAGAAACATTGTAGTAGTAGGCTATATTTATTATATATAATGTAAATATATGTCAAATCCATAAATAATCTGTCCACTAGACCCAATCTAGCAGTCGACAAAAATCTTGGAAAATAAATAAAAAATACCTATTTAAGGAGCTTAGCCATTTTGCAAAGATATAGTGGTCTACTCTAGTCACTGCAAGCACATGCCAGTTCTGTTGCAAATTGGACTAGATTTCTCTTTGTTATTTTTATGCGAAAATAATTCTTATGTTTCAAGTATCACCATATTCTTGTATTTCAGTTTTTTTTATTTTGAAGAACTACAATAGGCAAATAGGTTTTAGAAAGTAAAGGAAAAGAAACAATCTTTAATTTATTACTTTATTACCTATTTCTGTCATGTCTCTTCTCATATGATTTCTTCACATGGGAAGAGACATGGCAGGTATTACCATTAGGAAGGGTAGACAGGTGTCTATAGACTCCAATTCAAAAGAGGTGCTATATATTTGTTCTGATAAATGTGTTAATGTCTAGTAAAAGTGCTTTGGGTAAGCAGATAGCAACATAATCTCTTATCGGTTAAACTGTGCTGCTAATCAATGAACATCTTATATTCTACACAAAGTATGCTGGGAGATTTACTATTGTTTTCATATCAAAGATATTAACCACAGGCAAAAGAACCACAACTACCAGAATTCTGGAGAGTGCACAAACTTCAGAGTAAGCAATATTCTGAGATGGCATCTGAGAAGCATCAAAGAGCAGGAGTGTGATGTTTTATAGAGGATCCACAGACCATGTGGTAGTGTTTTTACAATATACAGTATGTATTGCCTGTTGACCCATCTTTGCTAATGTAGTCAACAAAAGAGTGCTAGGATTGCAAAACTGAATGAGCCACAGACTCTTTTGGCACCTAATGGGTTACATTTTTGAATTATAAAATATTTGACTATCCTACAAATAAGATGTATTTATAGCATTTGTAATCTTATATTTTTAAGTGTCTCATTTTTCTATAAATTCATTTTATACAGTTATTAACATGTATTTATTAGCATCACAATAGATGATGTATATATAATTGTAAATTATTCCATGTTTGGAGCAAAATGTAAGTTGTTGTTGCTAAGTAGATCAGTCATGTCTGACTCTCCATGATCCTATGGACACCAATATGCACATTTTGAGTCTGATATCCATACGTTTTTCTTGGCAAAGACACTGGAGTGGGTTACCAGTTCCTTCTCCAGTGGACTGCAATTTGTCTGAACTATCTACTATGACCTGACCCTCATGGTTGACCCTACATGATATAGCTCACAGCTTCACTGAGGTACACAAGTCACCATGACAAGGGAGCGATCCAGAAGGGGAAAATGTAAGTACAGATAAGTATAGGGAAAAAAATGCATCTTCTTCAAATGTTTTCTATGTGAGCTATTTATCAAATGGGAATAAATTAATTTTGATAAATTGCTCCAAAAGAAAACATGTTATTCTCATAGGATAGTGCCACTTACATTATTATATTTTGAGAGTTGCTTCATATTTCTTTATTGATACTATATTACATGAAGTACATATTTATATAAGTAATATTTAATGCTAGTTTTAGTAAATACTGGTTCTTTATATATTTTGCTGAATCCCTATCATTTCTATAGGAATACTTGGTGCTTGAATTTGTTGTCTGTCACAATCTGCTTCTTCAAGGGGGCTTGATATGAATCTAGTTCAAACCTACCCCAGCAGAATCGTGTAGTTCCTGTTCTCTGTGGCACAAAAAATGGCTTCTGAAGAGGTACAGGCAGAGAATCCTGCATACAGGTTACTAGTGGCCATGGCAAGACCACTCCCCAAGTCAGGATACAACACACAGAAATAGTATCACACTGTGGATATGTGAAATCTATCTCTCAACCTTTATTGAATGATCAAAACAACATATTTATACTCTCCAATACCACACCCTTGTGTACATTTGTGTATGTGTGATGTCAGCCCATCTGGCTTGCAACCTTGGGCTATCAAAGCTCTTGAGATCAAATTCACCAGATATCTATAGCTGGCTAGTGAAAAAAGCATTTATGTTAAACTCAAGTGTTTGCTTAGGACTACTTGAAGTACATACATCTGTCTTGACCCAAGGTCTGTATGTGTGAGTGCGCAATGATCTGCAGCTAACTTCTGTGCAGAGCATTTTTACCACTTCTACATATGTTCTATATAACATTTTCCCTCTTATAATATATTATAACTAGGATACATAATAACCATGTACAGGCAACATATAACCACACAATAACACATAATCCCAATGTAACAATGTCATGCTCCATTGGCCATATTCATAATTACTGGCAATATGAGTCCTTAAACAATTAAATCATGACATTGTCTATTGTGGATTTTATCTCAGGAGGTTCTTTTTTAAGTAGCTGCTTCAAGGTGCAATGATTTCTTGATAATTTGAAGTAGGGCACAGTATTATTGGAATATTGGTATACATGTAATTGGCTAATCTATATATTATTATAAAAAATATATGTTATAGCTTCATGGTAAGGTGCAGTATGTTGTGAACAAGTTGAAGAACATAGGTTTGTTCCTCAAAGTCACAGAACAATTCAACCCATGCCATATAATGTTTTGCAAATCTGGGTAAAAGATTGATTATTAAGGATTAAGGACTCATGTTAGAACGTGGAACCAAGACACTGCTTTCAACAGGTAAGTGGAGCTAATGTAAATATGAACATTTAACAGTTGCCCAAGATAGTATTAGAAGTCTTTCAGTCAAATATGAGGACTTGTCATAAGCCTCCCTTCATCTAATCGCGGCTAAGGTGATCGTAGGATTCAGTCATCTGTCTTCTTCAACAGAGAATGAGTTCTAAATATGAATCCAAAAACTCACAGTACAAAGGGATGAATAGCAGGGTATAAACAATCTTCTCTTATTAGTCTATATATTGGGGGAGGACAGTTTCTAACCCAAGATTTGTTGCACAGTTGGCTCATCCCAATAGAGAGAAATGGACCTAGGTTGTTAGACTTAGATATTGGGTACAATAGATTTCATTGCAGATGCACAATGGTTTACCAAAAATATTATTTGAGTAAGAGCTCAAGTAATGATATGCATACTAATAGATTCATTAAACATTTATCCCTGTCATCTTGTTTATTAGAATATCATATGTACCATTCTATAAAGATTGTATCACTACCAATTGTATGTAATATACATGTAATGTAATGTAAATGTCTATACTACATTGATCTTTTGTACAGTGTAGACAAATTATTGTGACAAATAAACATTCATTGTCACAAAATAGCACTTAATATTTTCACAAAATGTGTCCATGAATATTTTATAAATACACATTATTAAAATAAATGATATATTTCAAATCAAATATCCTAATATATAATTTTATAGTTCTGAATGTAAAGTAAAGTACAATAATACTACATAGAATGCTGATGTGGATTATTATAGTCCCAGGGCTAACATTATAGAATTGGAAGTCTAGAATTATGTTCTCATTTTGCCTTATTCTTGAGAATTTAACATGGACAATAAAAATGTTATAACCAATAATAATTCACATATGCTTCTCCACAAGAAACCTTCAGCAATCGAAACAAATTATGAAAAAAAATATTAACCAATAAGACACATAAGACATTTTAATAATGTATTATATGGCAAATCATAGCCAATTGTTAAAATGAAAAAATATTGTCTTTGAGGGAAAGTCCTCTCCTTCAGCCACACTGAAAGGGTTTTCCTGCAAACTATTTAAATCTGGATATTTTAAATAAATGTACCGTAGTTAATTAACATTTAAATATTAAATGGCTCCATATTTTTTTTTTATAAGACTGTAAGCTGCTAATATAAAATGAGTGAATGATAATGTAATTTGGAAATATAATAATATAACAATGAGCCATAAAACTGTGTTCCAGCACATAGCCAAATGATGAAATAAAATAATATTTATGACAATATTTTATCATATTAATGAAATAATGAAATGAAAAGGAAATGTAGAAATGTAGAAATTTTGACATAACAAGCAAACCTGGCTAGGATGCCAAAAGGAGTCCAAAAATACAAAATGGTGACTTAAAGATTGTTTGTAAAAACTCAAGAGAGAGCTTTTAAGGATTCTGGATTGAGATTGTCTTCTAGGATTTATTGATGAAAGTCAATAAGATGAGGTTTGATATGATTAACAGAAGAAATTACTACTGTGGATAGAATTAGTAAGTGCAATAGGAGAAATCTTGAGATTCTGAATAGTTTTAAGATAATCTGAATGAAAATAAACAAAGTTGATGAAACATTATGTAAAGTATTATCATTAAGTAGCCCAAAGAAGAGCTACTAAAATGATGCATGTTCTAAAAAGACAAAACATATATAGAAAAATTTCATGACCTGGACATGTATACCCTAGGGGACAGAAGGGACAGGAAGGGTATGATATAAACCTTCAAATATATCAAAGGATTTAATAAAATTCAAGAGAGAGGTGCATTCCAGAAAAAGAGGAATACAAGAACAAGAGATTGGAAGGTGGAACATTTAGGGGTAATGTGAGAGAGTGCCAATTTCCGAAAGAGTAGTAGACGAAAGGAACAGCCTTGCGGTGAAAGTGTTAAGCACAGTTAAGGAATATAAGCATGCATGGGAGGATAAACATGCATGGGAGGATAACATGATAGGGGGGGGGTGGCCTCCTTCTGCCATCCTCTCTGCGACACTGGACCAAAATCAGGCCACACCACTTTGTATGTTTCTCAAGTAAATAGTGTGTTGAACAAATCCTAATCAATAGCAATAATTAATTCAAGCATTAGAAAGTGTTTTACCTTATCCCTCCACAATCCTAGTGAAGGTGGCCTGGTTTCCAATCGGAAAATAAGAATATATTTAATTTCAATAAGAATGAGAAAGTTGAAAAGTTTAGATATATATCGATCAAGGTAGTTATTTGAGACAGTGTGGTAGATAAAATTTAAAAAAAATATATTCTTTCTTATATTACAATCCTGGGTTTTAATATACATTAAACATTTCTTCCAAAACTCTGCAATTTGGAGACAACTCAAAAGGACTATGTAACAGATTGGGTTGCAGGCAGTTTAATACAGGTATATTGTCTAGTTAGAGTTATTTAGTTTGACAAGGTTGGGGGACAACCAGTCTCTGCAAAAGGTGATAAAAACTCTCCATCCATCTACATGAGGTTAAATCATCTTACAAAGATTGACAATAAAACTTCCCATCTCAGAGGATTATGTTGTTCCAACCATCCTCACTGACTGCTTTTAAGATTTTCATGATTCATTGTGGGATAGATTCATGTGTAGATGACAATAGTTGATGCTACTATACCTGAATCTTGCTTGATAAGTGAATCAATGGGTTGTAAGGTAGTTACAGCTTGAGAGCTAGTATAAAGCAATGAGATAGTGTCTAGCTTAAAAATAGAGAAAACTATGTGATCTCATCAGGTTATATCCCTCTATTTATTCTGGAAAAATGTAAATCAATTGTGTTAATGGGTTAATTAAGTGGGCAATTGATTTCAATCCTTTTCTCTCCAACACCACAAATCTATAATGCTCATCTGTGTTAGAAATTTAAAGAGTGGGAGAAAGAGGGATGTGTACCATTCATTGCATAGTATTTCCCTAGTTCTTGACAAACTGTCAAACTGTATTGTGGGTTCTCATAGCAAAATTGTAGGCCCCTCTTCCATCAGAAAAGGTGTTTATGTGTTGAATCTCGTTTCTGGTATACCTAGTGACATTTACAATACCAAATAACCTAATGTTGGGAAAGTTGAAATCCCTGTTATGCTTTGTCTGACTAGTTAGCTGGGGTACTTAATGATCTCTTATGAAGAGACTGAAATGGAATAGAATGATTATTATAATATCATTCAATTGACATATTGGTAAGGTTAGATGAAGTGAATAAGATTAGATTGCTAAAGTGAAAATAAAAATATTATTTTTTATTAAAAACATGATAAATCATTAAAATATAAAGTTACAAGACTGACTAAATAAATAAGTAAATTAATGTGAGAATTTAGTTGATATAAAATTAGTTGTAATGAAAAATATAAGGTTAAATGGATAAAATAATTGAAGGAAGTGGGAAAAGAAGAAGGAGATGAAGTAAAAATAGAAAATAATAAATGTTAATAAAACTCCAGGTACTGATGGAATACATCAAAGGGTACTAAGGGAACTACCTTCGGTAAAGGCAAAACCATTATAACTAACATTCACAGCCTTATTAAATTGCGATTTGGCCAATTGAATAGGGCTCTGTATAAGCACAGAGCATATTTTTTTACAGAAGTTTTTAGCTAGTGAAGACCTTGCTTTTGGATAGAAGTTCACTAACTAAGAACTTCTGGAAAAAAATATGCTCTGTGCTTATATAGAGTCATTTTCATTTGGCCAAATCGCAATTTAATAAGGCTGTCATTCTCCACAGGCTCGGTACCAGATGCCTGGAAGCAAGAGCAAATTTAGTAAAAAAAATCTAGTTTGTTTCTATGAGGAGGTAAGCAGGAACTTGTACCAAATCAACTCAAAAGATTTAGTGTTTTTTAATTTTGCAAAGGATTTTGATACAGTGCCACATGAGAGACTGTTCTGCAAAGTAAGGGATACAGGAATTGCAGTAAATATATGCACATGAACTGAGAACTAGCTAAAAGACAGTAAAGGGTTGTTGTAAATGGAACATACTCATATTGGACTAATGTGGTAACTGGTCTTCTTCCTACATAACAGTTTTCAATGACAAACAGCCTCTGAAAACGCAAGTAAAATATTAGCATGCATTAAGAAGTATATAGGAGCAAGGCTAGCAAATATAATTCTGCCATAATATAAATCCCTTGTATGCCCACATTTGGAATACCGAGTACAATTTTGGGTGCCACTTCATAAAAAGGACATTTTAGAGCTGAATGGGTACCGAAAAATAACACAGTAAATGGAGAGACTAATCTATGAAGAAAGGCTAAGTAAATTAAAGCTATTTTCTGTAGAAAAGGGAGCCTAAGAGGGAATATGTTTATCTTATATAAATACATGCAGGGTCAATACAAGTGTTTGCTGGTAAGCTTTATGTGCTGAGAGGTTTTCCAGAGGTTATCTCTTAAGGTTAGAAAAGAACAAATTCCAACTTAAAGAAAGAAAATTGTTCTTAACAGTAAGGACAGTTAGACTATGGAACTCCCTGCCAAGGGAGGTTGTGAAAGCTGAATCGATAAATAACTTTAAAAAGGGGTTAGATATTTTTGAAAATAAAGGGCACTCAGGGTCATCTTGGTTCCCTAGAGAAGGGATTAGATAGGCATCAGTCTTAGTTTTCTCATTTAACTTATGGTAGAACACACAGAACCGTGTGGTTCTATCCTTCTTAGGGACCAGCACTACAGGGGTGGCCGAGGGGCTGCTAGAGGGTTCAATAACTTTCATCCGGACCACCTCAAGGACTCAATAGTGGAGCTGTCTTAGAGGGGGGCAGTCGATGGTAAGCACGTCATGTTTGACTAAATGGGTGCATCCCGGGGCTTTAGTAAATAATCTCGGGTAGTAGATGATGAGATTCGCTAGCTGACCCTGCTGATCATCAGTTACATTTTGGGACGCCCTAATAACATCAGTAACGGGAATTGGAGTGATATCATCCATGGGGTCAGGCAGTAGCCCTTCCTCGGGTCGCTACCGGTAGCAGCACAGACATCCATAGTGGCCTGGTCCCTGTAAGCTTTTAACCTATTGATATAGGCGGTTCTGTGGATGTGACAATCAGGGTTTAACTCTATTCTATGTGTGGCTTCCCCAATCTTCCTTACTACCTTATAGGGCCATTTCCACGAGGCTTGCAACATGTTCTGGGGATTCAGGACGAGAAGAAGCACGGGCTGCCCATCCAAAAACTCCCTATAGTGTGTGCCTTGGTCATACCGATGCTTCTGCTTCCCTTGGGCTACTCGAAAGTGATCTCAAACTATCCCAGCAAGAGTGGCTAGTAGCTGATGGAAAGCTAACAAATAGGGGACTACTGGTACCTCACTGTGTTCATACTACCCTTCCCATGCCTCCCTGATGACCTCTAAGGGACCCCTCACTTTTTGTCCATACAGGAGTTCAAAGGGTGAGAACCCTGTGGACTCCTGAGGGACCTCCCTATAAGCGAAAAGGAGGGGGCAGCAATTTCTCCCGCTCCTGTTCTACGAAGGCTCTAAGCATTTGTTTGAGAGTCCCATTGAACCATTCACATAGGCCATTGGTTTGGGAATGTAAGGGGCCACAATTGCTGGGTTAGCTCTGCCATAAACTGAGTCCCTTAGTCAGATAATATCTCCCTCTGGAACCCCTCCCTCAAGAAGATTCCCACCAGGGTATCTGTTACAGTAGTAGCAGTTATTTTACCCAAAGCAACAGCATCAGCGTACCGGGTAGCGTAATCCACTACAGTTAGAATATACAGTTTCCCTGAGCAGCTGGGGTGAGCCAGAGGACCAACTATATCGATAGCAAACTGAAGGAAAGAGGTCACTATAATGGGCATACTCTGGAGAGGGACCCTGGTCCCTCAACTTCAGTGGCTGAACCTCTGACACAAGTCACATGTATCACAATATTTCTTTACGTCCCTGTTCACCCTAGGCCAGTAAAATATGTGAGTTAGATGTTGTCGAGTCTTCTTACTCCCCATGTGCCCAGCTAAGGGAATGTCATGGACCAATCCTAGCAGAGCCATTTTGAACTTTCTGGGGATGATCACTTGCTTTCTCACCTCAACTGGGCCTGCGGTACCCTCCCCTGTGTTAACTCAATAGAGAAATTCTGGGTCCCAAATAAACTGTTCCCCTTCCTTCCCTAATTCGCCCTTGTTAGCCTCCTGCCAAATCCCCTCTAAGGTGCTATCGTCCTGTGGTCTTTTTCTCACTTAACTCTGGCCAATGAATTTTGTTTTTCTTCTTTTTCCAATTGGTTTTTCTTCTCTTTCAGTTTACTGTTTCTACTTCATATCTGTATCAGTATTGCTTTTTGACTTGATAAAGAGAGGCCTTATCTCTCGAAAGATCCGTGATGATGCGGATTGCCTCATAGGGATTAATTCAAATATTACAAATGCTTTCCCTCTTTTTTGACGCTGCAGCTGAATCAACACAGAGAGTGATGTTTGCAGCCTTTCAACACCATAAATAGCCCCTTTACAGGAATATCATTAAATTATGTTATTTTCTTTAAAAAAAAGGATTTAAGTCTTCTTAGTTGGAATTGATGACAGTTATTGTTTAATTCATGTATATTAATATATTAATTAATGAATAATTAGTAATCAGGACCAAGAAAATGTTTTGGTTTAACAATACATTGATGAGTATGCTTTTATGTTTTCCATCTATGCTAATATATCTGTGTTGCTGCGGGATAATGCAACATATTACAAATGCTTTTCATCTTATTTGACAGTTTCAGCGTACCTGCAGCTGACGCAACACAGAGAGTGACGTTTGCAGCCATTCAACAGCATAAGGATCATCTTGACAGGTATATCATTAAATTTGGTTCTTAGAGCTAAAAAAAGGAGGAAACTTTTTTTTTATTTGGAATTGATAACACTTATTGATTAATTAACGTATATTAGTATATTAATTAATTAATAACTAGTAATCATTAAAAGAAAGGTTTAATTTAATGCATTGATAGATTCTTAAAATAAGTGATGGATAATAATTTGCCATTTGGTGGAAAGGTGATATTGTTAGGAGGAGATTTTAGGCAAACATTACCTGTTGTGCCACATGGAAATAGAACTGATATCATTGAAACATGTTTCAAGACAAGTAAACTGTGGAAAATATTACACATCTCAAATTAGAATTAAATATGAGATCTGAAGGGCAAAACAAATTAAATGATTGGCTCATTCAAATTGGAGAAGGAAAACATCCACAAATACATGATTTACCCAATGATACCATTGAAATTCCATCAACAATGGTTTGCAAGGAATCACTCATATCATCAATCTTTCTAAACACTCTGAATAACGACGATTACTCAGACATTGCAAACAAAGTGATATTAACATAAAAAAATATAGATGCCTTTAATCTAAATAACAAAATTTTAAAATTCATCAATGCACCACAAAATAATTATTACAGTGCAGATTCCCTTCTGGCTGATGATAAAGACAGTAAATCAAATTTTAGTATCAAATTCATTAATTCTTTAACCCCATCTGGAATGCCACCACATGGTTTGCAATTGAAAAAAGGGGCAATTGTCATGCTATTGAGAAATATGAAGCCAAAAAAAGGACTTTGTAATGGGACCAGATTAATTGTACATGATTTAAAAGATCATTTTATATATGCAGAAATTATGACTGGGACCTATAAAGGTGAACGCGTTTTTATACCAAGAATTGATTTAGCTCCAAGTGAGAGTGGTTTGTCTTTTCTCCTTCAAATGAGACAATTTCCAGTTTAATGGCATTTGCCATGAACATCAATAAATCCCAAGGACAAACTTTTAAGTCTGTGGGTATTTTTTTTACAAGCACCTGTTTTTGCACATGGACAACTCTATGTTGCTTTTTCAAGGTGCACAAATCCAGATGAGATTAAAGTTTCAGTTGAAGACAACCCAAGTCAGGGTGATCTACTACACGGTGGCCGTATTTTTACAAAAAATATTTGTAATCACAGATAATAGTGGTTTCATTTGAAGGAAGACATTGAAGGTCAGTTGGCCTCTTCTTAGTAGAACACTATTTCAGTTACAAAAATATGTCAACAATTTCAGAAAAATACAGTAATAACCAACCCAAAAGGAAGAACGGAAAAAAATAAAAAAAGGGCTTTCATCCCATATACAGAAATAAAAGTGTGCTGTGTTCTTTGAAAGGAAACCACTTTCAAGGAAAAATAAAAAAAATAATGTCTTGGAAGTCACTTTAGACATGATTGGCTCCACAAAACAGTTAGCTTGCATTTTATTACCTTTACTTTTTAAAATGTAATATGTTTCTTTCAGGTTTATAAGCTTAAAAATATGTTTGAAAAGGACTGATAAGTTGATGCATTCTTTGTAACTAAGGTTTAATGTTAGTAGCAGCATCACCATTTGTTGAAAAATTAAAATGGTGCATGATATATAGATTATTGATCCAGGGACGAATCCAATTGACAGTTAATGGAGTCAGAAAGGAATTATTTTTGGACAACACTTTCAACAAATTTACAAAGTTGAAATTACATTTAGTGAAATTTGCCTTTCTCTGGAATCAATATTCAAGATCACTATAGTTTAAAATAAATTAAGGTTCATTGTTATTATCTTATGTTAATGTTTGCATTGTTATTACATAGTTACATAGTTACATAGTTACATAGGGCCTCATTCTATTATCGTCCGTAAAACGGCCGCAAGGATCTCCTCTTACGGCCGGCCGTATATCTTGCAACCGGCCGTAAGCTCAGAAATCTTTAAAGTCAAAAATAAATTTAAGACAGCACTGTAAAGCTCTGTAAATGCTAGGGATCATATTGGGGGACATGAGGATTAATAGTAACCCACTCTCTAGCTTGCACATCAGCCCAAATCCGAGTTTACATTAACTGTTTATTTTCCGGCCTCAGCGTGGCCGGGTCTGAGGTGCTCCAAGCACTCTGGACCTTTTACATGGATTTTTGACATAAATTAAAAAATAATTTTTTTACGGATTTGAGTATAGGGGAATGTTGTGCTATTTTTGCTAACACCTACAATCACTTTATAGTCTCCTCAGAGTGCAGGATGCCTTTATTTTTGCTTTATAATGTGCTTAATTGGTGCTAGCGGGACCTTTTTCCTGCAAGTAAGCTGCGGCTAGCTTTTAGCCTTGCAGAGAGGGTTCCCGGAGTAATAGAATAGCAACCGGGCATTTCTTGCGGCCGAAACTCTTGCGGCTGTGTTAGATCAAAGGCTTTCCTCCGGTGCGAGCGGCCGCAAGGGATAGCAAGGCGCCGGCCGCAAGCCTGCCAGAATCCCCAGCCTGAGGGGAATAGAATAGCCGCATCTCCTACGGCCGGTAATAGAATGAGGCCCATAGTATTTAAGGTTGAAAAAATACTTTCAGTCCATCAAGTTCAACCTTTTAAGATCTCCTCTGATCTGCAATATGCGGATTAACTATTAATTCATTAGTTGTTAATTAATTATTAATCAATAATTTAATGTATTTTTTTTTTCATTTATTAATTAGTCCAGATGAAGGCAAATAGAAAAAAAAAACAAAAAAACACAAACGAGACTTAGCCAATTGTCTCAAAGGGAAATGTAAAAAATTTGGATCAATATTGTCTCTCTAATTATCCATGATAACCCTGAATTCCCTTTTTAATTAGAAATAAATCTAGTCCCCTTTTAAAGTTATCTATCGAATCCGCTGTCACCACCTCCTCTGGTAGAGAATTCCACAGATTAACCACCCTTACTGTGAAGAAACCTTTTCTTTCTTTGAGGTGGAATCTTTTTACTTCTAACCTCAAGGGATGTCCTCTTGTCAGTTGAAAACCTCTTGGCACAAAAAGCTCCCCTGACAAATCTTTATACTGACCCTGGATGTATTTATATAAGGTAATCATATCTCCTCTTAGACACCTTTTTTCTAGAGAAAATAAGCTTAATTTGGTTAGTCTTTCTTCATAACTTAGCCCCTCCATTCTCCTTATTAGTTTTGTTGCCCTTCTCTGTACCTTTTCCAGCTCTAAAATGTCCTTTTTATGAAGTGGTGCCCAAAATTGTACTCCATATTCCAAATGAGGGCCTACTAGAGATTTGTATAGTGGCAGAATTATATTTGCTTCCCTGGCTTCTATACCCTTCTTAATACATGCTAATATTTTATTTGCCTTTGCAGCTGCTGCTTGGCTTTGAGCACTGTTACCTAGGTGGTTATCCACAAGCACTCCCAAATCCCTTTCAATATCTGATACACCTAGATTTGCTCCATTGAGATTATAAATTGCATGGCTATTTTTCCTTCCCAGATGCATAACCTTACATTTATTCGTATTAAATCTCATCTGCCATTTAGATGCCCATTCCTCAATTTTATGTAAATACCCTTGGAGGGAAAGCACATCATTATCTGATTTAATTACCTTGCACAACTTTGTGTCATCAGCGAAAATGGAGACCCCACACTCCAATAATACCTCTAAGTCATTAATAAATATGTTAAAAAGGAGAGGACCTAATACTGAACCCTGAGGAACCCCACTTACCACATTAGTCCAATCGGAGTATGTTCCATTTACAACAACCCTTTGCTTCCTGTCTTTTAGCCAGCTCTCAATCCATGAGCAGATATTTACTGTAATTCCTGTATCTCTTAGTTCGCCCAATAGTCTCCCATGTGGCACTGTATCAAAAGCCTTTGCAAAATCCAAAAAGACTACATCCACTGAGTTGCCTTGATCCAGGTTCCTACTAACCTCCTCATAGAAACTAATTAGATTTGTTTGACGTGACCTATCCCTCATAAATCCATGTTGACTCCTACTTATAATCCTGTTCAAATAGACATATTCTTGTATATTATCCCTTATTAACCCTTCTAAAAGCTTCCCCACTACAGAAGTGAGGCTCACTGGTCTAGAATTCCCCGGATTTGCTCTTGCTCCCTTTTTAAATATAGGTATCACATCAGCTTTTCTCCAGTCATCTGCTAGAGACCCTGTGTTGAGTGAATCTTGAAAATTTAAATATAATGGTTTGGCTATTACAGAACCCAGTTCCCTTAGTACCCTTGGACGTATTCCATCAGGACCCGGGGCTTTATTAACATTTATTTTTTCCAACCTCTTTTGGATTACTTCCTGTGTTAACCAATTATTTGGCAAAGGTAGTGTAGCCCCATTATGGTGTCCCAACCACTTGTACCTCCCTTGTGTATACCGAAGAAAAGAACCTATTTAGCTCATCTGCCTTTTCCTGGTCACTAATTTTCAGACAGCCTGTTTCACATTCTAATGTTCCTATAGCTTCCTTCCTCGCCTTCTTCCCATTAATATACTTAAAACATATTTTAGGGTTAGTCTTACTCTCTTTTGCAATACATTTTTCATTTTCTATTTTAGCCAGTCTAATCGCGCTTTTGCAAGCCTTGTTGATTTCCTTGTATTCCCGTAAAGCAGTCTCTGTCCCCTCTTGTTTGTATAATTTAAATGCCTGTTCTTTACTCCGTATCTTGATCTTTAAATCATTGTTAAGCCACATGGGTTGTGATTTACTCCTTTTACTTTTATTCCCACACAGTATATGCCAATGTGTATGTATATTTAGTAAGGATTTAAATGTTGTCCATTTATGTTCAGTGTTTTTACCTATCAGTTCTCTGTCCCAGTCTATACTTTGTATTGCTGCCCTTAGACCGTTAAAATCTGCCCTTTTAAAATTATGAGTTTTTGTTGGCCCCTTAAAATTTGTTTTTTTTAATTGAAATCTCAAATGAGACTGTGTTGTGATCACTGTTTCCCAAAGGTTGCCCTATTTCAACATTTGATACTATATCAATATTATTTGTGATGTGTAAATCTAAGATAGCTTCATTTCTAGTAGGCTCCTGTGTAACCTGGGCCAGATAATGATCCCTGAGTGTACTCAAGAACCTGCTCCCCTTAGCTGAACTGCTGGTCTCATTTATCCAGTTTATTTCAGGGTAATTAAAATCTCCCATTATTAGAACTTGCACGTGCTTAGCTGCATTTCCAATCTGTAACAATAATTGTATTTCCTCACTTTCAGCTATATTTGGGGGTTTATAGCATACTCCTACTAATATTCTTTTGGAATTTGCTGCTCCGCTGTTTAACTCTACCCACAAACATTCAACTTTATCACTAGGTCCACCATAAATATCTTCTCTGACTATAGCCTTAAATTCAGGCGTAACATACAGACAAATCCCTCCTCCTCGTTTACCATTGCCTCTATCTTTCCTAAATAGGTTATCATTGTATGTCCAAAAGTTAGCAAAATTAATTTATTGAATGTTAAAAAATATTTATGTCATTTGCAGCAGAAACATTTGTTAACAAAATTCAATGTATATTTAAATAGAAAGTATTCATCCAGGGTGTAATCCAATTGCCATTTAATGGGGTCAGGAAGGAATTAATTTTTTCCCCCCTTTTGAGACAATTGGCTAAGTTGCAATGGGTTTTTTTTACTGTTTGCCTTCCTCTGGATTCAATATCTATGTGCTTTAACAGGAGTTTCAATACAAGTTTGTATGTTAAAAAGCATTCTGTCATGGTTGAAGAGACTCATTTACAAAAAGTTCAACAATTTCATGTTAGTATTGTTAAAAAAAAAAAAAAAACGTTACCCACTGTTTACAATATAAGTTGAATATTAGAAACCTTCATGTAATGGTTCACAATATGTATTCTGAGAAATTTGATGGATTGTTATATTATTATTCCATACATGAAAATTACAAAGTTTGATATGGATTAACAGTACATTGTTAAAAAAATAAAAAAATAAAAATATACATTTTTTTGTACTTCTTTGTAGATAACAAAAAGATTCAGAGTGTTAGAGAATCACAGCATTTCAAGCTTTAAAATTCAATTGACCTTCATTTTTTGACGGGCAAGTCACTAGTTTATATATATATATATTAGTTACTTGCCCGCAAAAATAATGGGAATAAAATGTTAAGGCTAGGAATGCTGTACCTTCGGCGCTCATTGCAAGCCTCTCCCCCTGTGTAGTTTATAGGCCTGGCGCTTGAGTGTTACTGTCTTGGGTTGTGTTACTGCCTTGTGTTAGTGGCTTGGATTAAGTTTTACTGGCTTTCGGTAAGTGTTACTGCTTAGGGCTATTTTTTACGTCCTTCGGTCTACTTTTATATCCTTTGGGCTAGTTTTACATCCTGGGCCTCGTTTTCGCTGATTTGCATTTTTTCGGCAGCCATTTTTTTTATCGCTTAGACGATGTTCGCTTGTGAAAAAAAAAATGGCAAATATGCATCAATTAAACTTTCAACCTGACTCACGGGCTCCCTGACTCTCCCCCTGTGGTGTGCGTGTGTGTAAGTTAATTTAAGACATATTTGCTGTTTTTTTTTTTCATGTCTTTTCAGTTTCGTGGTTTGGACGCTAAAGTCGTAATTTTGCGAGGCACACAATGCATGTACGGGTTTCGGTCCTAAGTCGTAAGTCCCGCGTGCCTCAAATGCTCACCTCTCTTTGTAAGGCTCGCAGTGCAGTGCAATGAGCGACTGCGGCGCTCATTGCAGCCTAAGTCCCGCATGGTCGACGACTCGCCTTGCATTTGCGGCCCTATGGGCCTCAATCGGGCTTGCAAAGCGTAACCAATATCACAAACGTTACCCACACTGACAACTATATATATGATATATATATATATATATATATATATATATATATATATATATATATATATATACTAGCGACTTGCCCGTCAAAAAATTATGGCAATAAGATTGTAAGGCAGGTGATGTTGTTTGTGTGTGAAATACATTTTGTTGGTGTTCCAAGATCCTTCGGCGCTCATTGCAAGGCTCTTGGTTGTTTGTGTGCTATGAGCAGCGTTGGTTTTATTGTTTGGTATGGCAATGAATAATTAATAAAAAAATAAAAAAATTAATATACTTTACCTATTGTGAAGTAGTATATGCAGGAAGAGCTAGCAATCTGTTTTCATGTTGCTGCAGCATTAGTGCTGTGGAGCTGCTGTGTAAGTGTCATGAATGTGTGCAGTGTGTAGTGTAAATAGGGTAGCTGTGTACTTCCGGATTGTGCAAGTTAGTGTTCTAAAATGGCTCCTAATGTGTGGTACGCGGCTGTGGCTGTTTTAGCCTTGTTTTCGGATGTCGTCCAACTTTTTCGGAAAATCTGTAGGTGTTTGGTGGTGTTTTGCGTGTTTAGGGTCCTTTAGCCTCGTTTTCATTTTGTTCGGCGGCCATTTTTTCCCTCATTTAGGTGATTTTCCGGTGTCTAAACTCTGTAATTTAGAATTAAATCGAGGTGTAACTTCACTTGCAGAGGTCCTGGTTGCCCCCCCTTGCTGTGGGTAAGCTTTTTATGTATTTATTGTGTTTCTAATGTTTTTCGGGTCGAGCGGGTTGCGTCCTTGTTTTCGGATCTCGTACGTATTTTTTGGAAAATCCGTAGGTGTTTGATGGTGTTTTGCGTCTTTAGAGTCGTATAGCCTCATTTTCGTTTTTTTTGGCGGCCATTTTTTCTCTCCCTTAGGGGATTTCGGTTGTCTAAACTCTTTTATTTCGAGTGAAATTGAGGTGTATCTTCAGTTTTTGAGGTCCTGGCTTCCTCCCCTTGCTGTAGGTAAGCTTTTTATGTATTTGTTGTGTGTATTTATTGTGTTTTTAATGTTTTATGTGCGCAGGTTTCGGACGGTAAGGTCGTATTTTTGCGAGGTCATAATGGGAGGTAACGCGTCTCGTATTTGTTTGTCGTAAGTCCCTAAATTTTTCGAGGTCCGCAGTTGCTGGCAAGGAGCGCCTTTGGCCCGCAGCGTTAGCAACGTCCCACATGCTCACAACTATATATGTGATTTTATATATATATATATATATATATATATATATATATATATAGTCATGCTCAAAAGTTGGCATACCCTGGCAGAAATTGTGAAATGTTGGCATTTATTTTGAAAATATGACTGACAATGCAAAAAAAAAATATTTTATTGAAGGATATTGATCATGTGAAACCATTTATTATCACATAGTTGTTTGGCTCCTTTTTAATCATAATGATAACAGAAATCCCCCAAATGGCCCTAATTAAAAGTTTGCATACCCTTAGTTCTTAATACTGTGTATTGCACATTTAGCATCAATGACAGCGTGTAGTCTTTTGTAATAGTTGACTATGAGGCCCCTAATTCTTGCAGGTGGTATAGATGCCCATTCGTCTTAGCAAAATGCCTCCAGGTCATATAAAGTCTTGAGTTGTGTTGCATGAACTGCATGTTTGATATAACCCCAGAGTGGCTCGATGATATTAATGTCAGGAGACTGTGATGTCCACTCCACAACCTTCACATTTTTCTGCTGTAACCACTGGAGGGTAAACTTGGTCTTGTGCTTAGGGTCCTTGTCATGCTGGAAATTCCAAGAGCGTCCCATGCAGAAGAATGCAAATTGTCTCCCAGTCTTTTCTGATAACATGCTGTATTGATCTTGCCATCAATTTTCACAAGATTCCTAGTGCCTTTAGAGCTCAAGCCCCCCAAAACGTAAGTGAGCCACCACTATGCTTCACAGTGGGGATGGTATTTTCATTATGGCTTGTGGGGATATATCCCCTAACCCAGGCCCCTCACTCATTCCCACCTGCTGTCAGCCACGCAGAGTCCCCAGGGCAGCAAATGCCCAAAACAACCATAATCTAATACCCATCACTTGTCACAAACCATCTACTTTGCCCTTCTCATGTGCCCTCTGGAATGCAAGGTCTGTTTGCAATAAACTTACCTTCATTCATGACCTCTTCATTTCCAACTCCCTCAATTTTCTGGCTATCACGGAAACCTGGCTCACACCATCTGACTCTGCCTCCCCTGCCGCGCTATCTTGTGGTGGTCTACACTTCAGCCATACTCCTAGACCTGAGAACAAACAAGGTGGAGGTGTGGGCATACTTCTATCCTCTCGCTGCACTTTTCACTGCATACCCCCTGTTCCCTCCCTTCAATTCTCATCTTTTGAAGTCCACACTATCCGCATCTTCTCTCCCATCCCTCTGCGAGTAGCTGTGATCTATCGCCAGCCTGGATCACCCTTTCAATTTCTGGACAACTTTGCCACCTGGCTCCCTCACTTTCTCTCCTCCAATATACCTTCACTCATTATTGTCGATTTCAACATTGCCACTGACACACCCACCCCCCCAAAAACTGCGAAATTACTTGCACTTACCTCTTCCCTTGGCCTCTCACAATGGACAGATTCCGCAACTCACAGTGGTGGACACTCTATTGACCTTATTTTTACTAATCTCTGCACTATCTCCAACCTTGACATCTGCTCACTTCCCCTATCTGACCACCACCTGCTCACTTGCAACCTCACCTCATCTTCCGCTCACCACCCTTCTTCAAATCCTGCCACCAGAACACGTAGAAACCTGCAAGCACTGAACCCACAAGAATTTTCAAATGTACTAAAACCCCTTCTTAGCCCCCTCACCACCCTAGCCTGCCCTGACATCGCCACTTCATAGTACAACGCTACTCTAACTTCCATCCTTGACTCTCTTGCCCCCATAATCACAAGCAAACGCCCTCGCTCTCATCCACAACCATGGCACACCACACAAACACGCTATCTACAGAGATGCTCATGCACTGCAGAACGACTATGGAGGAAATCTCGCACTTCAGCAGACTTTCTCCACTACAAGTTTACCTTGCGCTCCTACTTCTCTGCCCTAAATCTTGCCAAACAACACTACTTCTCATCACTAATATCAAACCTGTCCTCCTACATTCAACACCCTCCTTTGCCCACCCCCACCTCCTGCCCCCTCCTGTCTAACTGCTGATGACTTTGCCAGCCACTTTAAAACCAAAATTGAAACTATCCGAAATGAGCTCTCCTCCCAGCTTGGCCATATCCCACCATATCCCACCATCCTTTCCACAAGCCAACAACACCCAGCACTTACCCTTCCCCAATCCCTCCTCCACTATGGATTCCTTTGACCCTGTAACCGAGGATGAAGTATCTACGTTATTATTAACCTCTCACCTTACAATGTTCACATGATCCTATTCCTTCACAGCTAATCCCTCCCCTATCCACCGCACTTATCCCAGCTCTCACACATCTATTCAACCCCTCCCTAAACACTGGCAGGTTTCCATCCTCATTAAAACACGCCATAATTACACCCATTCTCAAGGAGCCCTCATCTGACCCAGCTTCTGCCTCTAACTATCGCCCTATCTCACTACTTCCCCTGGCTTCTAAACTGCTTGAGTGGCTTGTTTACAATCGCCTCACTCAATTTATTACTTCCAATTCCCTTCTTGACCCCTTCCAATCTGGTTTCCGTGCCCAACACTCAACAGAAACAGCCCTCACAAAAGTCACCAATGACTTGCTAACTGCCAAATCAAAGGGTCACTTCTCAATTCTAATTCTCCTGGATCTTTCTGCTGCCTTCGACACAGTTGACCACCCTCTTCTAATCCAAACTCTCCTCTCATTTGGCATCCAGGGCACAGCTCTTTCATGGTTCACATCCTATCTAAAAGATCGTACATTTAGCGTCTCCTTCTCTGGCACCTCTCCTTCACCTTTCCCTCTGTCTGTTGGCATTCCCCAAGGTTCTGTCCTAGGCCCCCTCCTCTTCTCCATCTACACCTCCTACCTTGGCACCCTCATAAAATCCTTTGGATTTCAGTATCATCTCTATGCAGATGATACTCAAATCTACCTCTCTGCACCCGATCTATCCCCCTCTCTTTTAGCTCATGTTTCCAACTGCCTCTCTAGCATATCCTCCTGGATGTCTACCCGTCAACTCAAACTCAACATGTCTAAGACTCCTAATCTTTCCACCCTCTACTACAGCTTCCACTCCACAAATATCTCTCACTGTTGACAACACCGTCATCACTCCCACCTCCCAGGCCCGTTGTCTTGGGGTTCTACTGGATCCCGCCCTCTCTTTTATTCCTCACATCCAAGCGATAACAAAATCTTGTCAGTTTCACCTAAAAAACATCTCCAAAATTCGTCATTATCTTACACAAGACACAGCTAAAATTATAATACAGTCTCTCATCATATCTCAACTCGACTACTGCAATTCCCTCCTTGCTGGCCTACCCATCTCTCGTCTGTCTCCCCTCCAATCCATAATGAACGCCTCCGCTAGACTCATCTTCAATACCAAACGATCAGTGTCTGCAGCTTGCCTTGTACAATACCACTGTACAGCGCTACGGAATATGTTGGCGCAATATAAATAAAGACAATAATAACAATAATAATTATAGGCCTTGGTTACCCCTATCCAAACATAGTGCTTATGGTTGTGAACATAAAACTCTATTTTGGTCTCGTCACTCCAAATTACAGTGCCAGAAGCTGTGAGGGGTGTCAAGGTGTTGTCGGGCATATTGTAACCGGGTTTTTTTGTGGCATTGGCGCAGTAAAGGCTTCTTTCTGGCAACACGACTATGCAGCTCATTTTTGTTCAAGTATCGTCGTTTTACAGAGCAGCTTGTATTTCTCCTGAGGTTACCTGTGAGTTTTTCTTTTGTATTCCGAACAATTCTTCTGGCAGTTGTGGCTGAAAGCTTTCTTGATCTACCTGACCTTGGCTTGGTATCAAGAGATCCCCAAATTTTCCACTTCTTAATAAATGATTGAACAGTACTGACTTCCATTTTCAAGGCTTTGGATATATTTTTACATCCTTTTCCATCTTTATGAAGTTCCATTACGCAGGTCATTTTCCATTATGCAGGTCTTTTGACAGTTTTTTTCTGATCCCCATGGCTCAGTATCTAGCCTGCTCAGTGCTTCCACGTGAGAGCTAACATACTCATTGACTATTTATACACATACACTAATTGCAATTTAAAACACCATAGGTGTGGAAATTAACCTTTAATTGCCATTTTACCTTGTGTATGTAGGCCAAACATTAGAGGGTATGTAAACTTTTGATCAAGGCCATTTGGGTGATTTCTGTTATCATTATGATTTAAAAAGGAGACAAATAACTATGTGATAATAAATGGCTTCATATGATCACTAGCCTTCAATAAAAGTAATTTTTTTTTTGCATGATGAGTCATATTAAAAAAATGCCCAAATTTCACAATTTCTACAAGGATATACAAACTTTTGAGCACATCTGTATATATTTATGTATATATATATATATATATATATATATATATATATATATAAAGGGATATATTGACTTGAGTGTAATTAGTAGCACAAAAAGCATATTAGAAATAGGTGTTGAGAATCAAGAATAACTGCTAAAATGACTAGATGTTGAAAATTTAAATTTGCAGGGAATAGAGCGTGTTAAGAGTTCATGAGGGAGGAAATTGTAGGTAACACCTTGCAACAGATGCAACAGGTTTAGAAGTCAGCTGAGAAAATAATTCGTTTTTTTTTTTGTTATTTCTAAACAGGAAGTAGTTTGAAGATTCAACAGGTAACAGGAATATATGTTTTTGTGGAATATCTGCTGGGTTCATGAACAACAGATCCAATGTAATAAGGAGTATAGAGAACAATGGAATTAAAGAGATAATGTGCTGATGCAGGAAGTGAGTGCAGGAGTCAGAGGTCAGTGGAGAACAGGAACAGATAGTGGACTCGAGAGATTGAGTTTGGTGAGCATTAGTTTTTTGAGTGTATTAAATTAAAATTGAAAATAATTAAAAATGACTGCGGAGATGTGGAATTAATCCCTTTAAGCCAAGTGTATGTATAATCAATGAACGACTAATACTGATTATTAAATGATTTAAAGACTATGCCACAAAGAAGATATATGGAATGAAATAGAATTAACCAAGCAAGTGTAATGAGAAATGAGCAGTAAGTCTGTAAATTGTATGAGGAATACAATAAATGAAGGATGGTTTCCTGTAGGCTAAGTGTATATGGTGATTCTGACATTGAAATGTGCGTATAAAGGTGCCTTTAATTTCTTGTTGTGCCCATGTGCCAGTTGTGACTGTAATAGATAGCAAAGAGAAATTATTGAATATTATAAGGAGATTTATAAACTGTAACAGAGACTAAAGCAAACAAATATCAGAGCAAGAGGAAATATTTCTCAATGTCTTGGAGAATGTAAATGGAAGTGGATAGTTAAGTGGGCATGGAAATATAGGCATGATAATATGAACTGGATTGGAGATGAAGTATACGAATGTTAAAATGTATGTTGTGTGGACATGTCTGCTAGTATCTTGCTAAGTGCATGTAATATTTAATGAAATTAATACAGAATAATACAATTACAGAGGTAAGGGGCTAATACAAAAAGTGAGGTCAGGGGTCAGAGTTCAATGTAGAGCACGAACAGGAAGTTACATTTCATACTGTGTTTGAAGTGTTTTGAATATTTCAGTGTATGATAATAAAACTGGAAAATTGCTGTGGAGATGTGGAATAATTCATGTAAGTTGAGTGTATGTATTAATTAAAGAGAGTCAAGTATGAATATGGAAGTGGCTGGAAGAACATCTCCAAGGGAGCAGATATGAATTAAAAGTAACCAAGCAAGTGGAATGAAAGGGAAAAAAATAAAGATCTGAATAAAAGACATGAAAAATTAAGTTGATTAAAAATTAAAGATCCTATTAGACATGTCCACGTTAGGAATAAAAGAAATAAGATAATAACATGTATACATGTTTTAAAGCGAGTGACCTTGTCCTAATCATTCACTGCATTTTTATAGATACTGTGATTATTCTTATGATGAGTTATTCTTCTGAATCTGTGTCGTCTGCTGCCTCTAATAGACAAAAAAGAACCAAAAAAGAAGGATAAGAGAAAGATAGATAGTTGGAATCTTTCCTATTTGGTTAGTCTCCAGTATTAGGTGGCGCACCCAAGATTTGAGTAAATTTCTAACTCTAACCTGTAACCTAACACCGAACCCTAAACCTAATCCTAAACCCTAACCCTAAACATTAACCCCTAACACTAAACCCTAACCCTAACACCTAATGCTAGGAATTTGTGAAAAATCTCAGCTAAAATTCATTAAAATGTCGGCCGCACTACCTAGTGGCTTCTCTCCAGCTCTACTGGCGACCAACTCAAAGGAAAGGTTCGATAGTTGAAGTGAAGCAGGGATCTGGTGTTTGTAATAGGGAGTGGAAAAAAAGAGATACTGAGAAGCTAAAAGGAGATAGAAAGGGAAATATGAGAGACTGAAAAATGAAAGAGACCGGGCAAGGAGGGAATGAGTGTAAAATAATAGGATATTTGTTATACAAAAGAATGGCTCTGAGCAGATTTTGTTTCTGTAACTATAATGTTAAACTGTATTTTATATTTCAGAAATGAGCCCTATAATCCACTAACTTGCACTATAACCAAACAGTGCTCTCTATTTCATTAATATGCTCTTTTATCCAGCAATGTGCCTTATATTTAGCTACATCCAACTATAATCCAACAAAGTGTAATTAATTAATGAATAAACTAGAGGATTCTACAGCTCAACAATGTGCCCTATAATTCATTTATATCCTCTATTATACTGCAGTGTAACTAATATATATATATTAGTGGATTATTGGGCATATTATTTCAATATAAAATATATTGCTGGTTATAAGGCACAGTGCTGAAATGTAAAGCAAAATTATGTATTGCAGGACAATTGCTTGATTACATGGTAGATTGCTGGGTTATTAAGCACATATGTTCAACTATGTAACATATCAGTGGTTTATAACATGCGTATATCCTCCAGTCCCCAGCCCAGCCTGCAGCAAGAGTACCCCTTCAGGCCTGATGATACCCCTTCAGGCCTTCCTGACTACTGGTCCACCTTACCGACACATCTAAGCTCCTGCAACATCTCAGCTCTGGTTCAGGAGCCAGGTAGTTACATTTCTCTGTGCTTTATCTGGTCACATAGTTCTGCTGTAGACTGCTCCTCATAATCAGCCATCCTTTTATTTCTTGAAACGGGATACCAGAAATGCAGACAAAGTTATCATATTAGTTACAACTGAGTCTTTTGATGGATCTTGAACCAATTTAGCAACTAGTCATATTCCCTGTGTCTTCTTCTTCTGCGGTTCATTGTCTGCTGGATAAAGGATACAACAAATAGTCCCACACTTTTATCTTATAAACATAAAGTGGTTATGTTTTCAAAGAGTGTTCAAAATGTATTTTCCATAACCCCTTTTATACCCGACAGTATACAATACAACAATAATACCCTTTACATAAACAAGCATTGTTGCGCATATTTGGGAGTTCACAATTCCCTAGGATTAGCTAAGTGCCACTGGGTCTATTTTTAACAATGGGTGGATGAACCGACCCTCTTATCAAAGGTAACTCAATTAATAATGACTGCTGGCCAAGGTACTGGGGTATCTGTAGATTATGCCAATATTATATTACTATGTTATTATATTATATATTATGGGTTTTTTATACATTTAAATAAGATTTAAAATTTTCTCTAAAGTGTGGCCTTTTTAATCGCTCCAGGGAAAAGAGATTTTAGGTGCATCAGTAAGAATGCAGCCATCAATATAATTTTTAGTTTGACATGGTTGATTTATGATACGATGTGCCACGACACCTGCTCAGTGAAGGATCAGATTACAGGTGCAGTGATTCATTCATATTTAGTTGCTTAGGTTTATTTTGGGTTTAGAGTTGTTAATAAAATCCGAAATAGTTGGACAAATCACATTTTCACATTCATCCAGAGACAGTAAGAATATGTCAAGAAGGCACATTTGCATATATACTTTGGTACAGCAGCAGTTGAGTTCCCTATGTATTTCACTGTAGAAGCAATATACTATTTTACTAATGTATTGCTTGTAAATGGAACAGTTTTGCTAAGTTATGTTATATTTTACCTGCAATGATTTAAAATTATCTATTGCAACATGGTCCTGTTATATACTAAAGTTATCATTTATTATTAACACAAAGGCCCCCATTTAATCCTAAAGCCATAATTACCTTCACACAGCCAGTATGGCTGCAGGTTAGAAATTTGCTACAGTTACATATGTATTTAATTTACTCAAGCCTGCAAGTTAAGTCTCACAGCTCCAACATGCAAACCATGAACCCGTATTTCAGGGCATGATCATGATCAGTTAAGCAAGCCCGTGAGTTCTAATTTAGACAGAGCCAATGGTAAATGAGGCGTTCATCGTGACATCAGTAAAACATGGAGTTTAGATTAAAATTAAATAGTGCTTAGAAGTTCAATTTGCGATCGGACTCGCAATCCAGAAATGTAGAAATCAATAAAAAGCAATGAATCATCTGTTCTAGTGGCCTGATATGTATTATCTCCTTGATTCCTGGGATCAATATAACATGGAAATAAAACGTAAAAATAATATTTTTCTATTGCAGATTTGTGCTTGAGACTGTTGTGCAATTAATTCTAAAGCCTTTCATTGTTTTCCCATTATTTTAAAGTACAGTCGTGTATTTTTATTTGCTTTTACAGTTTTACAAACAGGTGTTTAACCCACCTGCGAATACTATATAGTACTTGTAGGATTTCTTGATACATTTGCCATTTATGGATTTGTAGGCAATTGCAGGCTTGTTGAATTGTTGCAATTAAATATATATTTTGCATCTTTAACACTGGTAACAATTGCGGCCTTGATAAAGGAGGCGATAGGACAGAGTTATGTTTCTGACAATTGCAGTGCAAATCGATTGCTAAAAGAAGCCAATTAAATATCAGTAACTTTTACGGGCTCAATTATGTGATCCAGTAATTGCGATTTTGACATTTAAATGGGGGCCAAAGTCTTTATAGAGCACTATGGAGATTTTCTCTGGCAACCTTGGTAAATGTTTCTGCCACAATCTAGCCCATATAGGGTAAGTATGGTGCAGTAAAATGTTGTTGCTCTCCCCATCTAAAAGGAAACATCAGACTCTATATTCAAGGAAACAATAGTTCTAGAAAGACAAAAAAGGATGGAGTAAAAGACTGAGGAACAACTATTGGATTTCATGAGGACCACCCATTAATGGAAACATAGTGATAAAACAGGTCATGTTTTATGCAGGATAATGATAACCATATTGGATAAATTATATGAGTTCTGTCATTCTACTACATTTTTTATTTCACATCTGCTCGCCTCCTCACTTCCATATTTGCCAACATGATTAATATTTTAAGTGGCTGGTTCTCATGTTGTAGATCTAACATTACACCCGTCTGTTTATCTTCTGAGATATCAACAAAACCAAGGTCAACACATCATATGCTTTGGTCCTCTGAGCATTCAACAAGATGGCAGATGCCAAGCTTTGAATCTCCTTATTGCATCCATTTGTATTCACAACCTGGATCTTCAACAAATTAATTTCACTATAATGCTCTTTAAACACATTCTAGGCCTTCATAGCTTGAAATAAACTCCAGATTTTCTATGCTCCAGGTAGTATTACTTAAACTTAATGCTAAAGGGCCTCTGTAGTGCTCATACAATGGGGATTAATTTATTTATTTTAGTCACACACAAAAATTCAGTGTTGCTTTTCAAATTTCCATTTGAATATATCATTGTTGCTTCCAGTAGATGTCCCTCTCTCTGCCATGTATGGTGGCCATGATATGAAAAATGATCTGCTCAGAAAGCAGTTGGTTTACAATACCCAGATAAATAAGTAGGCAGATAAATATTGTTATCAGTAAAGAAGATAAAGCCAACAGTTGTAGAAGACAGATGTACTCCCAACCACTGGACACTTGATAGGCTAGAGAGCAGCTTATCTGACGAAATCTAAAAGACTAGACTTCACATGTAAGTTTTAAAAGATACACTGAATTTATTTTCCTCAAATATTAATTTTATTGCTAATCAGTAACTAAATATTCAAATTATATCCTACTGTATGAGCATTATAGTGGTCTTTTAAACCCCTTAGAGTTAATTAAGTTGAACACTATTTAATTTGCTGAAAGCAGTTTTAAAGCAAAAAATGATAAAATATATTTATCAAATAACTTATTTATGAATCATTCACAATTTTTTTTGTCAGCAAATTAAACAATGTTGACATTTAAGAGACTTAAATAGTTAATGTTCTTTGATAAATGGAACCTGATGCTTTTAAAAGTCTTTAATATAAAAAAAAGTAAGTTCTATCTGTCTTTTTTTTGTGAAGAGTCTACAAAAACATGAATTATTTATAATGTTGCATAATTAAATAATTAAATAAATCTTAAGATTGTTGAGCCTGAATTTTTGTTTTGAAATAACAGTATTGTTATTGTGTTCTGCATAATCTACAACTAAGGTGTTAGGATATTCACATTATGGTTTCTTCTGAATTTTAAACAATAATGATGCCTGATGATCATATAGAAAAACAATGCATCGTGCATATTTCTCATTCTGAAGTGAGTGGGTAGTCATCCTTCAGAAATAATTCTGTTCTGTAAGTATTATGCTGATTTGGAATAATTTCAGTGATGAATATTTGCCTCGGAAATGTGACTACATTAATGGATGACCTTTAACCAAAGTCATTATATTTTCAAGAAAGTGTAATGTTAGCTGAATAGATATTTCTCTGTGGATCTTAAGGGAAATACATTTTCTTTATTATTTTATGCAATGAATATTGTGCAATGTATTCAACTGAATAAGAGAGGATTTTTATGAAAAGGAATATTTCAAATATATTCATATAATTTGCTAAGAGACTGAAAGGTGTTTACTAGACAAAACTTAATTTTTTTTTATTTCAAAAGAGCTTATGTGACGCCTTCATGATCCGGATATACTATTTTAGGAATATTGGAATATGCCAAGCTTTTTCAATGCAGTCCTTGAAAGCAAAAGCAATGGCAGCATTCAGGTACGAGTAAATGATACCAGACCCTGAAGACTGAAGTTGGTCAACTGTCATAAAATATAAGACTAGTGGTTCTGAGTAAAACAAAAGAAGGCTTTTCAACAAATCCATAATAAAAGTTTCTGTTTAAACAACAAAGGGGTGATCTGATTATATTATAAAAAAAGCAAGTGGGTATGTATGTGAAGTAAAGCCTATTGTAGTTTCTGGCATGTATTGGTCATAAATAAATATGAGTTATTAAATTATAGGATTCCATTATAGGATTAGTTTTTTTTTAATGGTCCAATGTACTTAATTAATATATATATATATATATATATATATATATATATATATATATATATATATATATATATTAATATATAAAATCCTAGCTTGTGTATAATCTAACCCTAGCTTTGGTCAAAGCTGTTTGATACAGCGGGCATATGCTTAAGGGAAGCCATGTTTGATATGGGTATGGATTGCAACAGTGAAGCCTTTGTTGGCACATTTGCATGTCCCTGCCAAGGTTCCCAGAATGCAGTGTAATAACTGTATTTCTTGGAATTCTGAGCATGGAAACAAGTTTTTTTAACTTGTTTTAGACATTCAAATGTGAACACAAATGTACTATTTATTTACTATGTATAATATACATTTAGATTTATACATATCTTCCATGTGCTGTCTCTCTGTGCTGTCTCTCTCTGCACGCGCTCTCTCTCATGTCTCTCGTCCTGACCAGCAATTCTCATGCGTACGTCCCAATATCGCCTTGCGTTGTGAATGTGCATTTGCTCCTCCTGGCCAAATGAGAGCACATGCGGATATATATTTAACAGCTGCGCAATAAGTACTGTGCAGACATTACATACTCATTGCTAAATATTATACTGGAAATATATTTAATTTTTTCTTTCTTTTTTTTTGCTGGAACTATGTCTGACGACTGGAGTCTTAAAAAGTTTGAGGCCCTGGCATGCAAAGGGTTGATACTGATTATTATTATTTTTTGAGCATTAGAAGTCAGTAAATATAAGGCATAACTTCCCATTTTTAACAAAAGAAACAAACTGAAACATCCACGATTTTGCAAGCTCTAAATAGGAAAGTTATTGGTTGTTGTAAACTGGTGAACCAAACATTTAGCAATTGGTTTACAGAACAAAAGAATCACATCACTACCTAAGCACAAAATGCTTTCAGGAGCTGATTTATTTATTATTTGACTAATAACATATGATTGTGTTAACCTTTGCATTATTAAGTAGAGGGTTGTGTTTAGCAAATTTCATTACCTGTTCCTAATTATAAGGCAAACTGCCATTATAATGTTTAGATTGCATTTTATACATGTATACCATTGTATGCATATACAATTTTCATTTGTTAAAAAAATGTCAGGCTAAATAAACTTTTATGATATAGAAACAGATTAAGATATAAATTATGTGAAAATACAAATTTTTAGCTGCGCTATTTATTTCTGTTAAGCATGCTGAAAAGAAGGTGTGGCTAAAGCACTTAGAAATGTATGTAACTGTTATAGTTTAGAGCTGCAGCTATAGTTTGATTGGTGCTTGATCTTTTGACCCAATCAGATTACATAGCTCAAAATCCTAAATCTCAGTGACAGAAATGGAATAACATTTTCTTCTAATGGCAGATCCCTTGCTATCCAAATATTTAGTACCAACTAGTAAACTATGCCAAGTCCATTTTTATATGAACAGTTAATGTTCTTCATGTATGACTAGAAGCATAATTAGGCAGAAAGAATGTCGTAAAACCACTTTTTAATAATAATAAATACATGTTGATGCCTCTGCTTATGCCTGGAGGCACTTTAATATAAATGCCTGTAAGGGGAGTTTCTCCAGGAGCAGGGCTTAAAGTTATCCCTGTAAACTGACTGCATACTCATTTGGAAACTGGTGTCTATCATGGCCTCAAACTCCAAATCAGGAAATTATGGACAAGATGGAACCTCCTATACACAATGGTCTCCATTCAATTGCAAGCCCACAACTCGATCGCTGTAGGCCATAAGTCTGCGGGTGGACACCCCGACAACATCGTGCCGACAGCTGCGCGCCGTCAGCAGCGCGCAGTCGTAAAGTGGGAGCACCGACAAAAGGGCGCAAGACTGCTTGGTGAGAGACACTGGGGGGCAGAGGAATGGGGAGTGACACCTGGGGGCAGAGGAAGGGAGGGAGACACCTGGGGGGGGGGCAGAGGAAGGGGGGAGAGAAACCCAGGGGGGGCAGAGGAAGGGGGAGAGACATCCAAGGGGGCAGAGAACGTTAGATCCAGACAGAATACCACATTGTCTATACCTTCCATCAATCCATCCATCCATCCTTTGGACTCTCTCCATATTTTGTCTTCTATCTCTCTCTCTCATCTCTTATACATCTTTGTCTTCTCTCTCCCTCTCTCAGTATTTCTTTCCCCCCTCCTCTCTCTCTCCCTCCCTCTCTCTTCACTCGCTCGCTCCCTCGCTCTCCCCAGTGCTCTTTGGCCAGCGCGCATTTATCTGTCACGCTCGCGCTTTTGTCACGTATACACACACTTTTGACGCATACACGCTTTAGTCGTTGTGATCGAGCTGCAGTTCTGTCAGCGCGGTTTTGACAGGGCAATTTTTAGAGTGAGCAGTTATTACAGGACACCCTGCGGGTGTGTTATGGGCTCCCGTTCGTTTCAGATTGAGATGCTATTCAATTGCTCAAGCCCTCAAGTTACTGTCCCAAAGCTGAAACCATAAACCATGCACTGGTTCGTAGCAGTTCAGGGTGGGAACATGATCAATTAATCAAGCCTGTAACCTCCCATTTCAAATCAGCCAAAAGAAAATGAGACCGTCATTATTACGGCAGTAAAACATTGAGGTGTCATGCCAATCAGTTAGGTTTGGGGGCCCAATATGTGATCAGACTCGCAAACCTGCAAAATAAAGAATTATGAAAATGAATGCCAATACTGTTCTAGTCCATGTGGCTGGCCTGATATGTATTAACTCATTGATACCCAATATCGATTTAGCCCTGAAATGAAACATAAAAATACATTTAATTTACTGCTGATTTGCGGGCTTGTTGTGCAATTAATTCTTTTTTTTTAAATAGTTTTTATTAATAGGAATAAAAGTTATAACAGAGTTAGATGTACAGTACAACATATATATTATGACATCAGAAGTCTTGTGTCTACTTTTTCCAATTTTGTTTTTGTTTTGTTGCATAAATTACAATTTAATGTGTCATATTATCATGCCAGTACTAATTAAAAGAAAAAAAAAAAAAAAGAGAAAAGAGAAAGAAGAGAAAAGAGGGTGGGGGAAGATGAGATGGGGAGAAGCTTAGTATAATATTGTCTCTGAGGTATGTATAATATATATTATTATTTTTTTATGCTACCATTCAATTTTTAGTTCCCAGACATCCCAACAGGAAGCCCACTTTTTATAGTTGTCATCTAGTTTGGCAAGAATCAAGCTCATTGAATGTATATTTAAGCTTTTTCAGTACTTCTCCAAACACAGGAATGGACGTCTTCCAAGTTTTGGCAATAGTGTTCCTGACTGCTAAAAGGATTTGGTCTGAGAAGTTGAGCCTCTTTGAAAAGGCCGGTGATAGGGAGACCTAATAAAGCTTCCTCTGGTTTTTGAGGTATTGTGTGTATTCATAGCTTCTCTAGGGTGTCATAAGTTTCTGACCAAAAGTGGGCTTTTTAGGGCAGTCCCATTGTATGTGGCTTAAAGTACCGTCCGAATTACAACCTCTAAAACAGTTGCCATCTAGAGAAGGATATGAGAGCTTTAGTCTAGCAGGGGTCAGGTACCACCTCATGATGGTTTTGTAGGAATTTTCTCTCAAGATTATGTTAAGGGAGAAGTTTGTTGCATTTTTATGCATTTTTTAACCATCGCAATTTTTTCAAGCCCTTAACTCATGACCTGTTTGGAGCCCGCAAAAAGAAGCCAATTGAATAGCAAATTAACTTGCAACCTCATTTACAGGCTACCGGATCGCTCGAAAACTCAATTGAATGAGGCTCAATATCTTTAAAACATTGCTTACACGGCTGATTTTGTTGTTTGTTTAGTATAAACATCACAAATATGTTTTTGCTATTTTACAGTGGTCTTTTAAATGTAAAAGGAAATAGCCCTTCTTTTATCCATTAGGCCCTATTTTGTACAACTATTCTTGAATACCACCCATACCAAGAACAATTCAAATGCTGTTATAATAATAAAAAAGAACATATATTAACATGTTTGTGCCACGTCCATCATGTCTAAGTTCCCAGAGGTTTTAATGGAAGGTGACTCCCCTTCTAAACAATAATTAATTTCCTCCTCTTCAGGTTCTGCCAACATCGCTCCTCAGTAATGGTAAAGTTCTGGTTACATTTTTATTTATTTATGTGTCAGATTCTGGGCTGGGAATGGATTATTCCAATTTAAGTGAACTCCTATGTAAAAATAATTGATTCTATATTCGTCCGATTCCGTATTTGTCCTTATCTCAGGAACAGAGTAATGAAGAACATAGAGATTTCACTGTACTTATAAATTACATAAATACGTCAAGCAAGTCAGAGCTGTTTAAATTAAGTATTTTGCAATTGTGGTGAGAGTCCAACTACAGTAAATATGTCTTTGTTTTGTAGCTGATAAAAGGAGATACCTATTTACATGTATGTTACCTGTCTGCTTTTTATCCCAGGAGAAATGGAAATAATGTATACACTGAACTGAAGTGCAAAGAGCTTTAATTGATTAAGAAACTAGATTGTATTTAGAACAGCAAGTTTTAAATATTACTAAAGACTTTTCTGTATGATAAAAATGCTGAATTGCATAGCGGAAATGCATCATTTCAGTACTGTCTAATATTTCCTGTTTAGTAGTGTCAACTGAAACCAAATAATATGGAGAATGTTATTTTTTTACTGAGCTTTAGAAGATAGTTCTCTGATACAACTAATTAAAATCAGCAGAAGGCAGTCTTAAAATTGTTGCTAATACAATTTGCAGTAAGATATTAAATTTAATTTTAACCATTGTGTAAACCAAAAAATAGGGTAATGTTTTAATTTAAATGCATGTTAGACAAATATATTGAGTTCATGTATCTTTAATAAACCTCATCTTGACTAACGAAAAGTGTAAGGATCAGATATAAGTGAAGCCCAGTAGGACTATGTACTGGGCTGTAGGAATTAACAAATAAATCCATTTAAAGCCCAGGAATAATGAATAGGGGCACATCCAAACAGAGTCAGGGAACCGTAGATAGTTTATAGTGACACTCTCCTCTTTCTACTGGAAATAAGATTAGAGGATCTTGCTCTGATAAATGGATCTGTCTCTAAACAGCTGAAATATTCCTAAATCAAATATATCAAATAACACCCTCTACAAGAGATGAAATATTGTTAACTTAAATAAACGTAATTTTTCTTGTCAAGAAATAATATCATATATGTAATGGAAACAAGTATGCTCTTCTTTTCTTAGGTCTACAAACCTATTTCCAGTTGATCTAAAACCCAATCAAATAAGCTGCAAAACTCTGTACCATGCCGAGTCTAATAAGTGTTAATATCACAAGTTGTGATAAGCATTACTAATCTGGTCTACAGGAAATTATACTTAAAAAAAAAAGAAAATTAAGAATACCAGTAAACTTTTCTGAATATTGCCTCCAACGGACACTAGTTTCATGGTAGCATAAACAATTTCACGTGTTTGTGTAGTTTTAGGAGAACCAATTAGTTATAGCTTAAATCCAAAATTTTGGTCAAATGGAGACAAGTAGTTATCAGAAGAGTGTTTTATGTAATAAGTATGTTTACCAAATTGCAAACATGTTTATCTAGATGTAATCATGTACTTTATCATGATTGCATCAAAGACCAATAGATGAAAAATATCATGAAGTTCAGCTCCAATCTGTCTTAAAACTAAAATAATTAACCCCATTCCACCTTGGATCTCTCTTTTTACTTCAACTATAAGTTATTTTGTACATAGCTGGTCATTGACTTCCCCTTCTTAATAATGTGTTTTTGGTTTGCCTCCTAGGTCTTCTATGATATAAAAAGCATTATTTTGAAAGATAATGATTAGGATGTGTTTGAAGAATCCATCCTCAGCAACTTGAAAAAGATAGGTAATTTATCTTGATAGAATATCTATGGCCGTTGTTAAACCACTGCATGTCATTTAAAATCTTGTTTGTTAGTGATAATATTTGGTGATTTGTCTAGGGGTTTTGCCTAGGGTTGGGAGGGATTCCAGGTTGTAGGCGAGCATGAGTGTATAATAGAAACCTTCAACTGTAACAAGGGGTTAACAAACTTGATATAAAGTGTCCAAAGAAGACTCAAATGTTAATATACAAATATATTATTTTAAGAAACAAGGTTGAAAATGGTTTATACAAATCAAGTAAGGGAATGTAAGAAAACCATACAACGGGTAAAGCTATAACTTTATAATAATTATTATTATTATTATTATTAACATAGTTACATAGTTACATAGTAATTGAGGTTGAAAAAAGACTTTCAGTCCATCAAGTTCAACCTTTTAAGATCTCCTCTGATCTGCAATATGCGGATTAGTTATTAATTAATTAGTTGTTAATTAATTATTAATAGTATAGTATTTGAGGATGAATAAAGAGTTAGTCCATCAAGTTCAACCTTTTTAGATCTCTCTTGATATTTTTAATATGTGGACTATTTGTTATTAATTGTTAATTGATCCAGAGAAAGGCAAAAAAAAAACATTGAAACTTTGCCAATTGTCTCATAAGGGGAAAATAAGGAAAATTCCTTCCTGACCCCAGAAAGCTTTGTTTGTATTGCGCCAACATATTCCGTAGAGCTGTACAGGGGATATGAACTGGAAAAATACAATATTAAACTTCAGAAAGTGAAGGGCCTGTTTTGAGCTTAGAATATTTATAATGCAATATTCTGCTATTGACTGATGTTTTCTTGCAAATAATATCAAATATTATAACATTACTACTGTGAATATAACATGTTGTAGGGTTAGATGCTTTTCCGCAGCTTTAAAAAAATTATTTATTACATAGAACATACATAGTGAGGTTTTCCCATAACCACAATTTAAAGGACTTATCTTCAATGAATACGTTCATTATTATTTATTGATGATGTATTGGGTTGATCATCATGAAGCTTTTCCGTGCTCCATGATGTAAAAGCATAATATTTTATTTAATGAGGTCATGTAAAATGCTTCTTTCTGGTGTTTCCCTTTTATTAGGTTTTTAACATACACTTGGTAAATTTTAAGTGTCACATTATAGTGCTCTGTAAAGGTTTCACTGCTCTCATGGATATTTCAAAATCCGTGGACAGACAAATTAGCGAGGGTTTTAGCAAGGGGAATATAGTAGCACACGTACAGCAGGGAATATGTAACACGTTGCTATAATTTGTTAGCTAGGTTAATTTTTACATGTAATAACTTAGCGGGAGTTAGAGGAATTTTTTTTTACCTTAAACAAAGAAAAGGGTTCTTCCCAGTTAGGATGGTTAAACTGTGGAATTCTCTACCAAACGGGGGGGGGGGGGGGGTGACAGCTAATTCGATAGATAACTTCAAAAAGGGGTTAGATATATTTTTGAATAAAGAGGGCATTCAAGGCTATCCTTGATAACTAGCGAAGGAATATTGATTCAGGGAGAAATTTGATCGCCAGTTTCTGGGGTCAGGCAGTAATTTTGCTTTTTTTCCCCTTATGAGACAATTGGCAAAGTTTCAATGTTTTTTTTTTTTCTGTTTTCCTTCCTCTGGATCAATTATCAATTAATAATAAATAGTCCACATATTAAAAAGATCAAGAGAGATCTAAAAAGGTTCAACTTGATGGACTAACTCTTTATTCATCCTTAAATACTATACTATTAATAATTAATTAACCACTAATTAATTAATAACTAATCTGCATATTGCAGATCAGAGGAGATCTTAAAAGGTTGAACTTGATGGACTGAAATTCTTTTTTCAACCTCAATTACTATGAATGTAATCGGGGCTTTAGATTTTTTTAAACTTCACTAACACTTCCTATGAGTGGTACTTAAGCGAAATGAACTGCAATGTTCAAAAAGTATGTTTAATGGATCAGGGTAGCACAGATACCCTTTGATATACCTTAATCCTCTTTTGATATACCTTCAAACAGGCTGCTGTTGGTCACCTGTTCAACTAAGAGAAGCTTAACAATAGCATATGATGTTAAGTTCCTCTTTTATTCTACTTTTATTAAATCGGTCATTGCTTTACCCATCTTGAAAAGCACTAAATTTAATTAGAAGCTTTCAAAAGATCTTTAATAACCACAGTTTACAAGTTAAATATATATTAACCAGTTGAAATTATAAAACCTACAGCTCTAAAAACACGCACAAACAATATAACAATTGCCTGTGTTTTATTCTACTTTATGTTTTATAGCATTGAAAATCCATCAAATGTGATATTAAAAGCTGTCTGAATGACACATACTTCATTAATTTTGTATAATTTACTACATCATATGGTTCATTTCTCTTTTTATGGATATGGGATTTTGAAATTAAAGTTGTGGTAATGAGCTTTTGATACATTAGTGAGCCTTTACAATGCATTTTACTTTTATTGCAAGCACTAAGAAGCATTCAATTTAGCCTATTTTATTTGAAGCTGTATAAACATACATCTGTTTTTTCGTCTTTATGGATTGGGGAAAAATTAAGGTAGATACAAATAAAAACTGACATTTATTCAGTTTAAGAATATACTCATTTCTCAAGGTAATTCTATTTCAACAATTTCTGAAAATATATGTTAATGATAAAAAATGTGCTCGCTGTTCTGAATGTATAAACATGACAATGTGTTTGCTACAATATAATTCTAGAAAATGAAGTATTTACCTATCTATACCTCTTATCTGTCAATGTCAAGGGACATTGAAAGCACTTTTTATTTGTTGAATCTAAAATAGGGTTTTTGATAATGTTATCAATTCAAATGAAGCTTTTCAAGCAGAACATTTTTTAAATGTCTCACTGATCTAGGGGTTTGGCCTATAAGCCAATGAAAAGCAATAAAGCTGTATTAGCTATACAATAAAAATCTACAATGTATGAATGCTCGGTTCATTTCCTGTTAGTGTCACTGAAGTTTAAACAGGTTTTGCTGAATATTTTTTTTACATGCAAAACACAACTTCTCTTTATAAAGCATATTCTTTAACATCAGTGGGTGATTCAAGATTTCATGGAGGGCGGTTGGCTAGACCCGAAGCACAATGATTGGCTGGTTGGAGAGCTGGTGACAGAGCCCAGGGATAGCAGTCAGGACTGGATCACTATGTAGTAAGTACAGGGTGATACATAGCTAGGGACAGCAGTCAGGACCGGATCACTATGTAGTAAGTACAGGGTGATACATAGCTAGGGACAGCAGTCAAGACCGGGTCACTATGTAGTAAGTACAGGGCGATACACAGCTAGGGTCATAAGATTTAGTAACCAAAAATGAGATGGGTAAATTGAGTTACTGCAGCACAGGTTAAGGAAATGTTACCATCAAAAGTGAGCGGTAGTATTAAAAGGCCTAAACGCGCGCGTTAAACCTTTACAGACCGCCCCACACTGATGACATCATACAACAGCGCCTTACTGGAAGCAGCGCTGCATGAATGTGGGTAATGGCACAACACGAGTCCAGAAGACTTCTGCACAGCTGCAAATACACAGCATTGTTCCAGTCCAGAGGACATATGTATGATCGAGACCATACAGGTAAGTTGGTCCATCAAAGAGATTAGTCCCATTTACTAGAGTAGAAACTTTGCTCTAGGCAGGGATAGGGGGGAAGTAGTGTGTCCCTCCAAAGCCATAAAAGATAGAGAGGGCCACAGTTATGTAACCACCTTCTATCCCGTGCAGAGCCCACTTTTCTGCCGTATGTGCATATGGATATCTACACAACCGTCCACATTTATGAGATTTTGTGACCGCCTATACTTGTGTTCACAAACCTGGGACATTTACGAGCTACCTATTATTATAACATAACTAGTGACTTGCCCGTCAACAATGACGGGTTTAAAATTGTAAGGCTATCAATTCTGTTTGCCACACAATGTAAGGCTTTTGCTCCTCTGAGCACCTTCTGCGCTCATCGCGAGCCCCGAGCTGAGCGCCTTTGGCGCTCATTGCGAGCCTCTCCCTGTGTACTTGAACTTTCCTGTTTTGCACTGATCACCTTTGGCGGTCATCTCGAGCCCCGCGCTCATGAGCCCCACGACAGTTTTGTGCTTGGGAATTCCATTTGTCTCTTTCCACCATCTCCCCCCTTCCCTGTGTGTTTCTCCTCTGTGTGTCAGCTGAATGTTTGTGTGTTACGCGCTGAAGGCTGTTTGTTTTATTTCCAAGTCACGCGTGCCTGGCGTTGTTGGTGTAAGTGTTACTGTCTTTGCCGTTGTGTGTTTTGTAAGTCCCGTGTGCTTGGCTTTGCTGAGCCTCGTTTTCATCCAGTTTCAATTTTTTTTATGTTTTTCGCCATTTTTTTCCTTGCTTAGCCGATTGTTTTGTTTTGAGGGTTTTTAGAGTTACGCGCTTGGCTCTCAGTTGCGACCCTCACAATGCAGCCTAAGTCCTGCGCAGTACACGGCTCGCCTCACTTTGCGAGGCATCCCAGATGAGCATCTTCAGCACTCATCCAGCCTAAGTCCTGCACCCTACATGGCTTGCCTTGCTTCGTGAGGCTTAGCAGATGCTCATCCAGCCTAAGTCCCTCACCGTACATGGCTCGATTCGCTTTGCCTTTGGGGCTCATCCAGCCTAAGTGGTGAGTCGTACACGGCTCGCCTCGCTAAGTGTGACCAACATCGTAAGCGTTCCCAACACTGACAATTATATATGTGATAGACATATTGGGCCTAACAATTTATGAGGCCAGACTATAGATATTATGCTATTTCATGGTCTAGGTGTTCCACTCTATTACAGTACCCCACAATATTATCCGGTCTATATTGATACCCCCAACTATTCATTCATATATACTACAAAGATGTGGCCTATGTATTAACAGGTTATGAAAGACTAGTTGCAATCTTGTCATTTGAAACTCTATGGAATGTGGGTTGTACAATGTTAAGTTGTGTTTGACTACTTGCAATTCGCCATTTGAATATTCACAGTGTGGGACGGTTTATTCAATTTTTTAACCGTTCGCTTTTTACCTATGTTCATTTTAAATTTATAATCAATAAAGGTTATATTTTATTCATTTCTGGCTCACTGGTTCATTTATACACTATGGATGCTGTACTTTGAGATACATAGCCAAGATTTAAAGGTGTACTTTGTTAGGCACTCTCTCCTGCCTAAATTTCTAGTATTAAAAGGTTGACGACTCCTGTTTTCCAAGGCCCTTTACATTTTCAGGGGCACACATAAGTTTTCAACTACATTTAATAGAAAAATAAAAAATAAAGTGCTCATCAGAGAATGAACCAACCTTAGTAAGCTAGTTCTATGGCCATGATAAGCCACTCTGGGCCTCATTCAATTGCGATTTTGTCAATTGAATAGGGCTCTAAATAAGCACATAGCATATTTTTTTTAAAGAAGTTTTTAGTTAGTGAAAAACTTGCTTTTGGATAGATGTTTACTAACTAAAAACGTCTTTAAAAAAATATGTTGTGTGCTTATTTAGAGCCCTATTCAATTGGCCAAATTGCAATTGAATGAGGGCCTCTGAGAGCAACCTCTTTTAGCTCACTTGTGCCCTCTCAGAGGTTGCTCTCAGAGGTTGCTCTCAGAGTGGGTTATCATGTCCACAGAACTAACCTATTAAGGTTAGTTTGTTCTCTGATTGAGCACCTCTATTTTTTTTTATTTTTTTGTTTATTTCATTTTACATTTAATAAAATAAAAGTACTTTGGGTGCAGATGAATATAATAAAAATTGAGCAAATATCTACTCAATGGGAGAACTAAAACACTAATTACAATTTATAGTGTTCCTTTTTTATGGGGGAGTTAATGACAATGATACCCAGTACAGTAGGGAGAAGCAACGTGTTTAATTTAAAAAAAGTATATTAAGGCATACATTATATATATATATATATATATATATATATTTGCAGATCATAGGGAGTAAGGTGCCATACATTTGTAAGGAGACAGAAAAAGACCAGAAGGAAGCCAGAGAGAAAGAAAAAAATCATATGAAGAATATAGAAGGTTATAAGAAGTTAAGATAATGTGACAAAAATGCCATATTTACATTAAGGCCCGTATTTTTTGTATCAAAGTGTGTTATAGTTTTAATTCCAAATGTCTTTCTTTCCTGTGTGTTTGAAAAAAGACCTCTGAGTATTGGATGGGGGGGTTATTTTGTGGAAAGTGGTGTCCTACTGGGGTACAGTTCCTCGCTTCATTGTAATTTCTGATGGAGAGTCTGTGTAGATTCATCCTTAAATGTAGTTTCTTGCTGGTTTCTCCAATGTAGCATCCCCTCTCCCATAAAGTACATTGTATCATGTAGACTACATTGGATGATGTGCATGAGTATGACCCTCTGATGCTAAAGCTCTTGATGTTATGCATGGCTGTGTCATCTTTGCAGATGTATTGACATAATTTGAAGCGTTTTTTTGTGGCAAGGTTTGGTGCCATTCTCTCTGTGGTGCTGTTCATTGGCTAAACTTCTATTCCCCAATGTTTGTCTCAGATATGGTGGTGTTCTAAATGCCAGAAAGGGAGGTTTTGGCAATATATGTTTCAATTCTGAATCATCTGTTAGTTGTGGTTGTAGATCCTTAAATATTTTGCGCATTCCTTCTAGAGCCAGATGGTATGTGGTTACTACAGGTGTACATGAAGAACTTTCTTTAGTCCTTAGTTGTTCACAGGATTCAGACAGTGTTTTTAAATGTTGGTCTTGGTCCCCATTGTTTGAAAATATTCGGTGGTATCTGATGGCTTGACTAGAAATTAATATATTCCTGATTTTTTTTCTTCTTTTTCCCTATGACCTGCAAATATTTATGACCCTGTGTATTTTCTACATTCATGGAGTCTTCTTCACAGCTGACCGAAAAGAACATTTAAAACAAAAAAAATCCTTTAATATCTATGTTTCAATAGAAATCTAATATCAGTATAGCTCTTGACTTGAAAAAGAGAGGAAGCTCTTGAAAGCTTGTCATATATTTATGAATATGTTTGTTCAATAAAAAAGGTATCACTATATACTGCAATACTCTGATTATTCATCTGTATTATTGGACACTCAAGGTTTCCTCACTCTTCATATCTATATATACTGTATATAAGGAACCAATAACAAGCTCCTACATGAAGGGTGTCAGTAAAAACTGAGCCAACACAATATAAACTTCACATTATTATCTAAGATTAATTTATTTATTAACTATATATCCATCACCTTTATTACTTTATTGTTGTAATTAGATAGGAGCCTCTACTGGATTGAAAGGTTATTGCTAATACTCAAGATCATTTAAATGTACACTTCATTGATATTGTAGAATTACTGTAGAACACATTGACATTTTAATAGAAACAAGGAGTTATAAATATAGTTTTTTTCTATTAAACCAAACAGTGAATGGTGTACATAATATAGTAAAAGATATATATATATATCCATAGCATTTTATTCATACATATTGTTTTTCAAACATTAAAATGGCTTAATTAGATTTAGTGGTAGAATGCTAAAGAATAAATATAGAGAACCATTACCGTAATGCTTCATGTGAGGTACACAATCCTTATTTCCTAGTGTAAATTGAATCATGAAGATTGTACTTTAGAATTATTATTATTATTTTTTATTTGTAAAGCGCCGCCATATTCCGCAGCGGCATACAGGGTAAAGTTGCAAGCAAAAACAATTACAATATAAAAAAGTTGCAAATGATAGAGGGCCCTGTCTTTGAGCTTAGAAACCAGTGTCCATAGTGCTTACCCAAAGCACCCTGCACGATTGAAAACTCGCAAACTTGCAATCTAAAGGTTTTGGGTGGGTACGAATAGAAAAGAAAAAAAAGAAACATAATATGCAGTTATAGTGTGGATAGTGGATTTTATCTCAACATAAAATAACATCTGTAACCCTGGGTTCATTTTGATTAGATTGGTTGTAATTTATGTACATCAGTAGAAGGATGAGACTTGAAATTACCTGGATTTAACTGAAGCTGAGTAGCTTAGAATATAAAGCTGTCTTTCAACTTTTCTGAGGTGATCTAGTTTCGATAAAATGCTCTCTGAACTCACCAAAAACTACCAAAGATAAATGTGGGCATAGATTATTGTCGTTGTGCATTTTCATTGTATCTTGAGTCTAAAATAATTTGAACTCAAAATTAAAGATCTAGGGCCTCATTCTATTAGCGGCCGCAGCCGTTGCGTGGCCGCAAGGACCGGCCGCAAGCTATTCTGCTATTCTATTCCCCTCCGGCCGGGGATTCCGGCAGGCTTGCGGCCGGTGCCTTGCTATCTCTTGCGGCCGCTCGCGGCGGAGGAAATCCTTTGATCTAAAACGGCTGCAAGGAAATCGGCCGTAAGAAATTCCTATTTGCAATTCAATTGCTCCGGGAACCCTCTCTGCAAGGCTAAAAGCGAGCCGCAGCTTACTTGCAGGAAAGAGGTCCCGCTAGCACCAATTAAGCACATAAAATAGCCCAAATAAAGCCATCCTGCACTTTGCAGAGTCTATAAAGTGATATTCAGTGTTAGCAAAAATAGCACATAATTACCCTATACTCAAATCCGTAAAATATTTTTTTTTAAATATACGTAAAATATACATGTAAAAAGTCCAGAGTGCTTGGAGCACCTCAGACCCGCCCACGCCGCAGCCGGAAAATAAAGAGTTAATCTGAACTCGGGTTTGGGCTGATGTGCAAGCTTGAGAGTGGGTTACTTTTAATCCTCATGTCCCCCAATATGATCCCTAGCATTTACAGAGTTGTACAGTGCAGGCTTGAATTTATTTTTGAGTTTTTAGATTTCAGAGCTTACGGCCGGTTTCAAGATATGCGGCCGGCCGTAAGAGGAGATCCTTGCGGGGCCGTATAATTGAATTGCGAGTTAACAGAATCCCCGCAAGGAATCGCAGCCTTACGGCCGATTTACGGCCGATAATAGAATGAGGCCCCTAGTCTTCTGTTTAATAAATTCTACAATTATTTATTTCCTACATGGGTAGGAACATGCATCATAAGCTGCATACTAAAATGCATAATCGTATTCTTAAAATGTTGTAAACTATCTATAAAACAGTCATACAAGAAAGCCACATCCAAATGTTTCCTTCACTACCTGCCAGTTCTCCTTTACTGAGAGGCAGACTTATAAAACCATTATGTGGGATTATCAAACACGTATGAGACCTGTGGACAACTGAAAATATTAGAGAGGACATTGGGTAAAGATCCTGGTTACTTTTAGTTCACCTTTAGACTGAGCTTGCAACATCTTAAATATTTAAGCACACTGTTTGTTCTATTATATTGTATCCTTTATCCAATTCTATGGAGAGAGCATCATAGAGTTCTCTGATTAATTAAAATAAATGAATGGAACTTAACCATTAGAGATGCTAAGTCTGTATATATTCATTTGATATAATAACACTTATATCATGGGTGTAGGAACTGGTGGGGGGGGGGGGACAAATCCCCCCCCCCAGATTTTTTTATGTATAAGCTATTATACGGCCTGTGTATATGAGCTGTATCCCCCCAGAATACAAAGCCATAGTGCAGGAAAAAACAAGACACATGTAGTTTGGGTTAGATAGATAAATCAAAAGATGAAACATTTTAAAAATGGAATTGTAAAGTAACATGTAAAAACTGGTTTGACAAGTGGGTGTTCTCTGCTGTCAATTGCTAGATTCTCCTGTCTCTGTATATGTAATTGATAAATATAAAGAACTAAACACTTTTGGAGCTCTCTGTTTATGAAAACTAGCAACAAAAATGTTATTTGCTTTTGAAAATTAAAAACAACTATTTTTATACTAGCTTCTTTATCCCTGTGTTGCCTATTCTGGCATTTCACAGATAAATGATCCTCTGTCTAGGCAAGGTTTCAATCTAATTCATCTGCTGAAGCAAGTAAAATAGGAAATCCTATTCAAGCTGTCCAAAGTCCATTGCTTTTTTCCAATGACAGATGTTACAGTGATGAGGTGACTCTCATTGTGCATACTTGGCATGTTGCTGACCAATGCAGGGCAAAGAAATAAAACTTGCTATGCACATAAAATAACAAGCATAATAGAATTTCCCAGACTGTTTCCCAGAGGCAACATACACTATGAGATAAGATAAAAATATATATTTTTTTTTTATCTATGTCTGAACCTGTCAAATTGCTTTGCTAACAATTTTATAACGGAGTATGAAACATTGAATATTCATTGATGAAAATCAGCAAGTGGATTTATGAAATAATTTATTTTGGGATGAATGATTAATTTTACATCTGCACATTCAAGCATTCACTCTATGAATAAAAGCATTCAGTTTTTCAGTTTTAATTGTGTGTTTTTATTTCAGGTGTGCATCCCATATATTAATATTCTTGCAATAATACATTATGAAACCTGGAGTGAGTTACTTTCCATAGTGTTAAGCAGTTTGGACTCAGAAAACGTGGGATGGGAGGAACGGGAGAAGACTACATGATATTTGATTAGTGGACGAGCAGCTGTCATCAGTGCTGTATATCTGTGCTTAAAAACTAGAATACTTGGTCCCCTATTCAATTGAGGAATTGTTGGTTACTGGAGCCCCGTAATGGAGCCCCTAAATTAATTTGCTATTCAATTGGCGTCTTTTAGCTACCCGAAAATGATTTTCGGGTTACAGGCTGAAAATCCCTGCGGTTGTCACAATCGTAACTCCGACCCATCTAAACCGTTGATCTTTCAAGCCCGTAAATGTTACAATCGCAAATCGCTATTCAATTGCTACAAGTCCTCAAGCCCGCAAATGTTTTCACACCTGTAAATGGTAAATGTAGAAGAAAATCCTATGAGTACCAGATAGGATTTACAAGGGAGTTAAACACTTGTTTGTAGCACTGTAAATGCAAATAAAAAACAAAACTGAACTTTAAAATATGGGGAAAGCGATGAAAGACATGAGAATTAATTGCACAACAGTCTTAAGCTCGCAAATATGCAATGAAAAATAATTTTCATGTTATATTGATCCCAGGAATCAAGGAGTTAATACATATTAGGCCTCCCACATGGACTAGAACATTTCCTTCATTTATTTCTATTATTTTGTACATTGCTGGATTGTGAGTCTGATCTCATATCGGACTTCTAAGCACTAATTAATTGACTTTTAACCTCCGTGTTTTAATGAAGTCATGATGACAGTCTCCTTTACTAAATCGGTAGTTACGGCCTTGCTAAACTGATCATGATTACGCTTTCAAATGCTACTTATAATTGCGGGCTTGTTCAATTGAATCGCTCTGTAACTGTAGTAGATTTCAAGCCTGCAGACTTACGCCCTGTATAACTTAAACTATTGAATAGGGGTGTTGATTTTACTAATGCTTATGTGAGTGTGCATTTGTGAACATACCACTTTTAATAAGAGTAGTCTAAGGAATACTAATCCATATTAATCTCCATGAGCTGTCTTTCATTTGTTTTATTAGATTCAAAAGCAAGGGAAACAAATATTTCTGAATACTATTAGCCTTATTCTATTAGCTACTTGCAAATGCCTTGAACTCAAACATTTGGCTTCGGGTGTTTTTTATGTTTATATGCATTCTATTGCTACAGAATATGTTGGCGCGTTATAAATAAATGATAATAATAATTCTATTGATTTAAGAATTCATTAGTGCCAATAAGGAATATTTGCAGAATATGTAGCAATATTAAGAGTGATTTTAAATGTATATAAATTTACAAATTGGGCGATTGAATCAGGCCCCATGTCCTTTGGTTTGACAATTGAAATCTTCTGTGAACATAGCTCCTATAATATTTAGCGAACCTGGAGATTTGAGTTGGAACGAATCTGTGCCTCATTCTGGTTAAAGAAACTAAAGGGGAATTGAAGCCACAAATTCTGATCATAAACTTAAAAGAGCATATTTTATCTGTTATATTTTTTTGCCATGAAAAATATATTGAATTAAGAAAAATATCAGGGAAAACTGCAGATATATAAATAAAAGCAATGTGTTTATTCAGCTTTAGATCTTGAACTTTTTCAGATATTATAACATATTTTTCACACCTTAGGTAATTATTTAGTCCAGTGGTTCCCAAACCTCTCCTCGGGGCTCCCCAGATAGATCAGGATTTCATTTTAATAGTGTGTGAACACATGAGAGGCATAATATTCAACAGGCAATCAAGCCTCTAATTTCCTCACCCGTGTTCACACAATGTTAAACTGAAATCCAAACATGTCTGGTGAGCCCTGAGGAGAAGTTTGGAAACCACTACTTTAGTCTATCCTGTTGGTAATTGGTAGCTGCAGCTCTCACTACCTGCTGGGCTTCCAGATGAGGTTGTTTTTAGGCTTGAAAATAAGCAAAAAAATTTTATAAGTACAATTTAACTGTAATTTCTGGTTGCTTACGAGTCACTATTAAAATAGGCCTAACTAATACTATTGCCCCTAGAAATCCATAAACTGTCTATTAAATTGCTAATTAAATAAAGTCATTCAAAGGTTAAAAAAAACACACAGAGACAAAGTTAATTAAAAAAAACATTTTATTATACATTACATACAAGAGATTGGCACTTACAGTTAGATGCTGCAGATTGGCACTTCCAGGTAGGTGCTTCTGGTGGGCACTTCCAGGCAGGGGCTTCCGATGGGCTCCTAAAGAGTCAGGATCCACTTCATCCACATCCAGGGTCACTTCCAGGCTGCTCCTTTTTCTGGTTGCTTGAGGTTCCGGTAGCGCAGGGTAATTTCCAGTTGCTTCAGATTCCGGTTGCGCGGGGTTAAGTGCCGGGTTAGTTGAGAATTTCCGGAAATCGGGGAATGGAGGTAGGTGTCGGTTTCTTGAGAGTTCCGGATGCTTGAGTTCTGGATAAACGGGAGTCTACTGTATATAATAAAAGTTGTAGCAATTGCCTTTGATCTCTACAAGTCAACTGTATATTAGGTGAAAAGCACAGAAACAAGCATGCAGCTGTCAAGGCTTAGAAGTTAGCTGCAGACTGATTGGCTTTGAGCTGGCTCTTGAACTTTTGAACTCATCAACTCAAAGAATTCAGTGGCAGTGACTAAAAGTTATTTTAAAATAGCAATTTCCACTTTCCACATATAAGAATTGACAAACTAGGCACATTTCAAAACTTTTGCATAGATATTTAGAATTCTCCAAGAGGGCTCTTTAAAAAAAGAAATGTAATATTTGGTTGGATGAGGGCTGAGATAAACTTTGATTGATGACAGCATTATTAAAGGTATATGGAAGTGTTGCATAATAGTAAAGAAAAAGAAAGAAAATCCTTTGTAGTAGTGCACTCCTAGGAACCTACTATAATCAATAGTAGCCAATAAAACTTAGCTTTTAATAGTTATTATAAAACCAATGAAAGTACTAAAAAACTAAACACACGATGCTACAGCTGCCAAATAATAAATATATTAATACCTCTACTGGCTTTGTCCTTATATGCATATGGAAGTGTCCCTGTTTTTTTACTTTTTCTAATCTAACACATGCTGCTTATTATAAATTCCATTGATTAATTCTATACAAATGCAGATTTATTTTATTTAAAAATAAAATGTGTTTTCCACACCCCCAGAGCTGCTTACATAGGCACAGTGTACCTACTAATAGAAATACTGCACTTGGGTGTGATTTTTAACCCTATACTAACCTTCAAGCCAACAGCGGCACAGTGCAGAGATCTACATACAGTGTCTAAGATCCTCATTGCTTCCTTGTGCAGGGGACTACACATCCCATGATGCACTGTTCATAAACTGCTATCAGAGATTGATACAATGTATTAGCTGACTGTGATTGGCCAAAACAAATTGTGAATTTTATGCTATTTGAGAAGTGTTTTCTAGAGGTTCTAGCTCTGAAAATCAAAAAAATGTTCATTCACTGCTGATTCTCCTCTATCAGATGCATTAATTATCCATGAAACTTAAATATGTCTTTAAGAAACGGGAAGATATTTTGCCTAAAAATAAAAGTATTACGTGGTTTAAGCTAAATCTGAACATATATGAAGAAGAAACCAAGATGTTTAAAGGTAAATGACTTTATACATGCATATATTTTTTACAGTTGTTTCTGTGGGGAATTTGAACTCCACACTATAATCTATACTATAAATTGTCCTTCCTTTAAGAGTGGCGAGCAAGCTGGCACTACTTATGAGAAATAGCATTTAGCCCTTTTGGTGCTTATTGAATACATGGCATGAGAAGTGAAAGAAGATAGCTGGATATCTGAAGATTTGTGCTCATCTTCACTGAGATTGTGCAGTTCAACATAAAGAGATTCTGAAGGAGAGTGTGTGTCCTATGTTTATACAAAAGTGATGATCAATGCAGTCCTTTAAGTGAAAGAAAAAAGTTTTTTTTAGTATTGTTTTTATTATTTTATAAAAAAAACATTCATTTATAAATAATATATAGAGCATATAAAACATTGACAGAATCAGAAAATTTAGTGGCAGGATATCTAGAGTATTTGGAAACTAGTCTTTGGTGCAGTTTGTTTTTGGTTCCTATTTCGCTATTGTAACAAAGTTCTCAGAGTGGTAAAGTTAAAGAGTACCTTTTTGTACCTGAACACAAGTATACAGTTGATATCTAACTGATGAAGCCACAGAATCTTTGACGAAACGCGTTTTAGTAGTCATACCGTTATTTGTCCTCATTATTTTTATATGTATATATGTGTTAAACTTTTTATAATTGCGGAAGAAATTAAAGATCCTGTATTAATTTGAGATAAATAGTCTCAAGTGGAATTTTTACAGTTCCCAGCCTTTGAGTTCCCATTTTATCACACCACCATCTTACATAATAGATATATTGACCAGAAGAGCGTAAATAAACTATATTCAACGGTACAAATTTATTAATACATTCATACAGCCACATTAAATTCTCTTAATGTGTAAAACCATGGACTGTAACGTAGCCCTGTAAAGCAAACCCCTAACGACTTGCAGGTTAAGAGCGAAAAAACCAATTGAATGTCGAAATTTGAACTCCACGGCCGCAAATCCATTAATCTGTCAAGCCTGTAACTGTTACATTGGAAAATAGATATAAAATTGCTACGAATCCACTGGCGTTCAACCCCATAACCCGCAAATGGAGCCAAAAAGCCAACGGGTACTAAAGAGGACCTGCAAGGGGGTTAAAGTCCTATCCGTTTCACTGTAAATGCAAATATACACACTACTGTACTTATAATTAATGGAAAAGTGATGTTAGGTATTCAAATTAATAGCACAACATTCTCAAGCTCCCAAATCTGCAATATAAAATACTTTTATATTGATCCCGGCAATCAATGTGTTAATACATATAATGGAACTTGCATGGACTTGAATATCATATTTACTGATTTATTTTATTACAACGGATTTTTATTTTTAAACAATTTTTTTTATTTTTACTTTAAATTTGTTTATTTTTCACAATACCAAAACAAACAACAAGACAAATCAACAAGAAACAAGACACATCTCAAACAAAATACAGTTAACAAACACACGAACGTAAGGAGAAGGAAGTATAACTTTGCTTAGATGCTTGTTGGAAAGTTGTAATCAGAATGTAATTCCAAAAGTATCCATTTCGAAATGTATACGAAATAGAAATAACTCCGGAGATGGTTTCAACTCCTTTTTTACAATTCGTGTAATATGTTCTGCGCACATAGTCCAGAACTTTCTCATCTTTTCACATTTCCACCACATCTCCATGCAACCTCTCCAACACAGATCTCAGTTGGCTTTTGAATCAATTTTGTTAAAAAACTCTGGGACTATGTACCATTTCTGCAAAATTTTGAACTGTATCTCCTTAAGTGACAAGCACTTAATGTTCCTTTCAGTAACCGAGCAGGCTTTAAACCAATCCTTAGCATCCCTATTTAACACAAAATCGAGTTCCCAACTGCTCATCGCTTTTGATTTATGTGTCTCTCGCGTTTCTTCTAATATTCTATAACAATTAGAGATTGAAAATGTACTCTTGCCCTCAATGCAGAACCTTTCAAACAAAGTATATTCTGGGCTTTCCCTCAAACTATATCAAAGCTTCACCACTAATTGTTTCAAAGCATTATACTGCAGCCAAAATGTCTTTGGAATCTTGTTATATAAGATTAAATCATCAAAACTCTTAAAATATCCATTTATATAAAGATCAGATACTATATTCAAATTCCACTTATACCACCTCACCTGATCTTCTTGTGGATTTAGCTCATACAACAACTTGTATAGAGGTCGATGGAGAAGGGAAAGAAACTAAATTCAATTTGTTGTTAATTCTATACCATGATACAAGGCATTACTTAATCACCCTAGGGGTGTCTACCAACATCCTGTGAGGTATTTAATTATACCACATTATGTGGTTTAGTGTTATTCATGGGAACAGGCTTGATTCAGTCCGAAAGAACTTAGGTTTATTACTGCTTTTATAGAATTTCATAAAATGATATAGATGTATTACATCAGCATAGTCCAATAGGTTTGGAGAGGCCAGCCCTCCAAATGTATACATCTTCTTAACAATATCCCTGCTCACCCTAGCTCTACGGCCTTTATTAATAAAGTGATCTATAACTTTTTTGAATTCTTTGCTTAGACCCTTTGAGTTATATACTGGAATGCATCTTAGAATGTATGTGATTTTTGGCAGGATGAACACACCACGATAAATTCAAACCGGACCAAGCCTCAAGGCTTCTACAGATTGGAAGATATATCTTTTCAAGGTTATCCTTCATCATATTTGAAAGGCTCATTGTAAAATGTATCCCCAAGTGGGTAATACAATTTTGTTTCCATCTAAAGGGATAGCTCTTCTGTAGCTCATCTAGTTCTTCTGGGCTCAGATGCATCCTTAACCTCTGTTTTCATAGAATCGATCTTATAATATGACAAGTAACTATAATTGTCAATACTCTGCATAAGATGTCTTAATGAGTTTACAGGGTCTGAGAGTAAAATGACAATGTCGTCATATAATAATGTTAACTTTGACTCCAACAATCTGCAATCAATACTCTTTATATCTTTATTCCCTCTTATCATATGGGCTAAAACTTCTATACAGAGATCAAAAATCAAAGAGGACAAAGGGCACCCCTGTCTTGTGCAGTTCTTTATTAAGAATGAATCTGAACTAAAAAACAATCCTCTTACATATGCAGATGGGTTGGAATATAAGACCATTATGGCCTTAGAGCCAAACCTGCCAAAACCCATCTCCTCCAGCGTCACTTTAATACATTTCCAATTGATTCTATCAAAGATTTTTCCGCTTCCAGCGGAGCCGCCAACATTGGGATTCTATTATTTTTTATATGAGCAAAGATGTCGATAAGTTTGAGTACATTATCAGGGCCATGTCTGGCTTTTATAAATCCAGTCTGGTCTGGATCTATGAGCTGCTGTAATAGCGGGTTTATGCGTTGAGCTAGGATTTTAGAATATATTTTTAGGACTATATTCAATAGCGAAATTGGCCTATAATTTGATATATAAACAGATTAAGTGTCTTCCAGCAACTCTTTCAGTGCCCTTCCTGTACCTTAGATCTCATTAAAGGTCTTAGCCCTGTATTCTACTAAAGATTTTAAAAATAACTTGTAATAACTGGTGGGAAATCCATCCGGACCTGGTGCTTTGTTGTTGTTCATGGACAAAACACACTTTTCTATTTCTAACACAGATATATCTTCTTCAAGAATCTCCAGTTGTTCATTTGATATTTTCGGTAAATGTAATTTCTTAAGCAAGTCAGATAGTTTGCCCAATGGTGGTTTAGAGAATTTAGGATCCTTCAGAATATACAATGAACGATAATATTCTGCAAAAATGTCTCCTATGTCTCTAGTATTATATCTGATCTTACCGTTCAAATCCAACATGTTAACTATACTTTTGTTGTTATTTTAATGATTCACTAATAGCCCACTTGCTTTGTTGTCCATATGGTAATGTTTTTGTTGGCGCAACCATAGATTCCTATCAACCTGAATTTGGAAAATTTTCCTAATCTGAGCATGAATTTTGCAGATTTCATCTATTAACTCCGTATCCGGAGAGTATTTATTTGCTCTTGTTAACTTATATAATTCTAAAAACTGTTTTCTCAGAGGCATTCCCTTTTCTTTCATTTTGTAATCATTCTAGATTTTAATAAACCTCTCATGAAAGCCTTCTGTGTATTCCATAAAACTATATTTTAGTTAATCGAATTTGTATTAATATTAAAAAACTCTTCAATCTCTTTCTGGATTTCCAATCTATCCTTAACTTCATGGAACAATTTTGAATCTATTATTGTTATCTTATTATTAAGCCGCAGTTTAAAATGTCCGTGATATGACCAGGGAATTGGTCCGATATCAGACTTATTCAATTTCCCCAGGGTATCTTGGTCCACAAAAAAATAATCTATTCTAGTGTAAACCCTATGACGACAGGAAAAAACATATAATCTGATTGCTCAGGGTGAACTACCCTCCACGCGTCATATAAATTATATTTGCTCAGAATGTCATTAAATCTCTTTCGCTCTTTTCAAAATCTCCTTGTCTGGCAAAGGTTTTACTTCAGATTTCCTATCCAATTTTGGGTCTAGGCACATGTTCATATCGCCACATATAATTACATAGTTACATAGTAATTAAGGTTGAAAAAAGGCTTTCAGTCCAACAAGTTCAACTTTTTAAGATCTTCTCTGATCTGCAAAACATTTTTTTAGAGGTTTCTTTTTATTATTAAAAAAGAAACAAAGATAAAACAATGTGTTAATGTATTTCACTACACTACAAAATTAATATATAAATATATACCCTCATTAATTTATCATAGAGGTGCTAATAAGTGATTTCTAAAATACATTTGTTGAATATATAAAACCAACTTAAGGTGAGGCTGCTGCTACTGGATGGATTTAGCTGTTAGGATTGTCATTCCCTTCACTGGCAGATACATTATGTTCACTTATGTTCCCAGTCCTGCTTTGTACTTATTCTCGGAAACACTAGATAGACATGGCAGAGTCATTATCTTTCCCCTTGTCCACCCCAAAATGTGACTCAGATTTGTGCATTTCTTTCTTTTGAGATTTCACATCTGATCATTACCTAGACTAAATTTCATGTAATCAGTTGGAGATGATTTAGCAAATTTCTCAGACGGGCTTTCCAAGAAAGGTGTTAAACCAATGATAAAAAGGGAGCGATAATCCTAAATCTATAGGTGAAATATCAAAATTTGCCATGATGTGGGACATCTGGTGTTGTCTATTTGTTCTAAAGGCTTGCTCAGTTGAAAGGTCCAAAAGTCCAGTAAAGCGTGCAGTAATCTTCAGTCACCTCAGGTTATTTAGTCATGCTGCTGGATTCCATCATTGTCTCATTTATGGTTCGACATCATTCCCGGGTTTTCAATTTCCTTCTGATCAATCCAAAATTAAACGGCCCAATTTAATATTAAAGATAATCCTTAGTATTTTAGACAAGAAACTATTTTGGTTTGCATTTGACGCATATAAGTTATCGATAGTATAATGTTGTCTATTTATTTGGCCTATCCAAATAATGGTTCTACCATCGAAATCGCTTTTAACATGCTCAGTTATTATATAGTTACTCTTGTTGAATAAAATAGACACCCCCCTAGCCTTTTTCTTAAAGCTAGAATCAAAGCACAGATCAAAGTTTTTATTTGGTAGACTGGGTTCTTTATCCCTGACCCAGTGCGTTTCTTGGATACAGACGACATCTGCCGCCTTTTTCTGAAAGTGATATAGGGAAGAGTGTCTTTTTCAAGGTGAGTTTAGACCCTTCACATTTTGAGACAGTATATTCAAAGAGGCCATCATTCAGATTTAACAGAGTCTCTCCACACTAAGCATAGTATATTATTTAATGCCATTTCCTCCTTAACGTCAAGGTAAATAATTAATAACATTAAATAGCATTAAAGTCATCATTCCTTTTATTACATCTCCCCATCTTTTACATCCAAAAACAAGACAATAACAAACCCCATAAAAACACATACATATATACAAAAAACAATCTTCTCCAGACAGTATAAAAAATGAAATACTGTCATGATTGATGTAAATGACTAGTCCAAATAGGAGAAACTTTGACTTGTCCAAGTGGACTCCCACCTCTAAGAGAAAATGTTATCAAACTTTACCCTTTCCCCTAGCTGGAAAATCTTGTCTCTCACACCTTAAAAAAATGAGAGAGCAAAGTAGACAGCAGAAGAAACATACCATAACAATGTGTAGTTCGCAAAACATCTAAAGCGTCTCATACATTATGTATAAAAGGTCCATATTCAAAAAAACATGCACATATATAATTACAATCCAGTACAACCACAGATTATAATAATATAAAACGTAATAACATTACAAATTAATAACTATTTGGTTCCCCTTTTCCTTTATTAATTACCCTTTCTTTCCCCCACCCTTTTCCTTTATTGGGTAATTTCTGTGTATCAATGCGACAATTCCTTCTAAATTTTAACCTTGCATTAAAATCTACTTCTATAAACCACAACAACCTTATTAAATTGAGATTCGGCAAATTTAAAAGGGCTCTAATTAAGCACACAGCATATTTTTTACAGAAGTTTTTAGTTAGTGAACTTCTATCCAAAAGCAAGGTCTTCTGTAAATAAAATATGCTGTGTACTTATATAGAGCTCTATTCAATTGGCCGAATCGCAATTTAATAAGGCTGTATGTCTGCAATTATACAACTCTCTTTTCACTTCTTTTTTTTCCTCTCTTCTTCTCATTTCCTTTCTCTCCCTTTTCCTCTCCCCTTTCCCTTCCTTCCCTTATATTTCGTACTTCTTTCTGTGATTTACGTGTACCTAAAATACCTCAAGTCCAATTTAATATGGGGAACCAACACCATCTAAATAGATCTATGTAACAATATACAGCCTTATTAAATTGTCCTTCGGTAAATTTAAAAGGGCTCTATTTAAGCACAGAGCATATGTTTTTACAGAAGTTTTTAGTTAGTGAAGACCTTGCTTTTGGATAGAAGTTCACTAACTAAAACTTCTGTAAATAAAATATGCTGTGTGCTTAAATAGAGCCATTTTAAATGTACTGATTCGCAATTTAATAAGGCTGTATATGTGCACAAAAAGAAAGAAAAAAACCTGTAAAACTTACTTAAAAATTGTTAACTCACGCTGACCACCTTGCTTTCTACCAGCTGTCTACATAAGCCACAATTTTACTACTCCTCCTAAGTACTTGTTATACCTTCTGCCATTCAGGAGTAGTTAACTTCTACAAAGTAGCTTTAGGGGTAAGATCTGCCTGAAAACACAAGTTTTCAAGCATTTTTTCCCCATCTAACACAGAGTTAAGCACTATTTTCTGGTCATCTTTTATTATGTGTAATTTAACTGGAAACCCCCATTTGTATTGGATCTTTTCTCTTCTCAGGGTTCTAGTTATATTTGAAAATTCCCTTCTTTCGTGTAGCGTCTCGCTAGATAGATCTTGATAGATTTCTATGTTTTCATATGGGGGATTACATTTCTTAGCTTCTCTACTGACTCTTAATATCAATTCTTTAAAAGTGAAACAATACAGTCTAACCAGCACGTCTCGGACAGTATCTCCAGAAAAATTCCTTGGCAAGGGAATTCTATCAATTTTGTTCTCTATTTGTCTCTCTGGACTCACCATAGAATTAAAAAATTTAGTGACATAATCAGATAGTTCACTCACAGGAATCTTTTCTGGAATTCCTCTTAATCTTAAATTATTTCTTCAAAATATTTACTTGGGAGATACATTTTTGATTATCTGAGCAGATTTTCTCCTGTCTCTCCTCTAAATGATCTATTCTTTCTAGTAAAGAGTTGACAGCTTTAGTGTTGTTTGTAACTTCTAACAGAATATCATTTCTAAGTTTATTTTCAAAATTGCTAAATAATTTTTCCATAGATGCAAATGTTAATGTGTGAAATCAGTTTCTCAAGGGGATCAACTATTTTGTTAGGGTTTACTAACTCACTATCAGGTGAGGTTTCAAACTATGTGTATTGTTGGTGTCTCTGGGGGAAAAAACGGTTATTGCCCCAGTAACCAGATTTGTTTTCTCCTTCTCTTTATTTTTCCCACTGAGGGAGGTTTGATCTTTCTTTTTCTCTTAGAACCACATATTTATTAATATTGCATTATTTCTGGAATGTGGGTCCGATCAAGAAGAATGGTTTACAGCTTCCGTCTACGGCCCCTAACTCGTGGCATGGTTGAATTTAAAAGCTCTGTAACTCAGCCAAATTTGGGCTTCAAATTTAATGTGGCTGATAGTATACTAACAATTGACAAGTGTACCTACGAGACTTCTAGTGACAGGTAAAGCCAGTAGATGAGATGAGCAGTTAGATGTTATAAAATTAAGGTTTCTTTGATCTCCATGTGATATTAATACCTCATATTGTCTGATGTCTGTTCAGGTGAGAGTTATATCAAAATCCAGTGACCTTTATAAACCGAAAGATTACCTATTGATCTGCACTAGGGGATTGTGCGCCTTATCTCCCCCGCCTTCTTTTTGTTACAGTTGAATAGCAAGTCTGTCTATTTCTGTAATTGTATTGTGTATGTAATGAGAAAGCTTAAATGCATATTCATATCACAGTTTAGCAAATATATTGCTCATTTTATGCTGGCAGACGACATAAGGTGAATTTTTATCTTCCCGTTCCCACCATACAGAACTTTGGAATTAAATCAAGCTTGTATTGTCTGAAAAATTTAAGCAAACAATATCACTGCATCTAGTATTTTAGAGTGGATATATATAGGAGTTTGTTTGTCTCCTAATTACATTCCTTCTGAAGACAGCAGATGGTTACTGCCAACAATAATACTGAAATATTGTTGATGATGTGGACTTCTGGAAAGTACCCAAAGAGTTACATTTGCATGGTCCGGTAAACAAAAATTATATAGTAATTATTTTAATCAACACTGAACTGTGTTGGATGCAAATCAAAAAAGTGAGAGGAAAAAATGTTTTTCCAGTGCAGCAACATAAAAAGTTATTTCAGTTTAATTGCCAGAATATGCATTAATTAGCATTTTATTTAAATAATTAGCTCAAAAATAAAATATACCATCATTATTTCTCTGGAGACAAAACTTGACAGTAGTTGTAAAATCTACTTTTTCTTCAATAAATTGAAATGTTGTTCGTGCTTGTAAGTTTGTAAACATAGGATCTCATTTTAAGTTGTACATTGTCTTTGTACTTTTCCACAAGAAACAAAAATGGTTTGGAAAATGACTGAAGGAAATGTTATACAAATGTGATTGACAAGTAACTAATATGTGATATGTAATATAAAAGGCATTATGATTATATAGGATAATTTATTCAGAACATGAATGGAGTTTTGTAGTTATACAATTATCTGTTATTATTATTAATTATTTGCTTGGAAATAAAAATAGATAGATAGATAGATAGATATAGATAGATAGATAGATAGATAGATAACCTTTTGTAACTTCTGGTCAATATAAAGATACTAGCGAATTGCCCGTCAAAAAATGACGGCAATGAAATTGTAAGGTAGCTAAATTAGTAAATGAATATAGTGTACCTATTTTGAAGCATTGTGATGAAGAGCTGGCAATCTGTGTTGATGTTGCTGCAGCATTAGTGGTGTGGAGCTGCTGTGTAAGCATGCTGAATGTGTGCACTGTGTGGTATGAATATCCGTAGGTGGTTTGTGGCGTTTTGCGAGTTTCTTGTGGTGTTTTGCGAGTTTCTTGTGGTGTTTTGCGAGTTTAGAGTGCTGTAGCCTCGTTTTCGTTTTGTTCGGCAGCCATTTTTTCTGTCGCTTAGATTTTTTTTTAGTCTCAAAAGTCTTTTATTTCGAGTAAAATCGAGGTGTAAGTTGCATTTTTGAGGTCCTGGGTGCTCCCTCTTGGTGTAGGTAAGGTTTTTATGTATGTGCTGTGTGTATGTATTGTGTTTTAAATGTTTGTATGTCGGCGTGTTGCGTCCGATGTTTGCGAGGTCGTAATGTGTGGTAACGTGTTTCGTACGTTGTTTGCGTTCCTCGTAAAATTTAGCGAGTGTCGTAATTTGTGTGTCGTGTTTTTTGAGTAGCGACGTTAAGTTTGCGAGGGTTTGAGGCCCTTGCCCAGTGACCTCGCCAGCAACTGAGTCCCTCGCTTCGCGAGGGGCCTCAGTTGCTGACATGGAGCGCCTTCGGCGCTCCATGCCAGCAACTGAGGCCCGTGCCCAGTGACCTCGCCAGCAACTGAGGCCCTTGCCCAGTGACCTCACTACGCGAGGGCCGCGGCTCGCTGTGCGAGCCGCGGCTCGCTACGCGAGGGCTGCGGCTCGCTTCGCGAGCCACGGCCCTCGCTTCGCGAGGGCCGCGGGCTCGCTACGCGAGCCCGCAAGCGTGAGCAACAACCCGTACGCTCACAACTATATATGTGATTGTATTGTAGGGTCCCACAATATGTAGATGTGAGGTAACATTGGTATTGGTAATAACTGCAAAGCTGATAATATGTGAATGAGAGGCATTAGTCCCTATAGAAAGCATATAGTGTACAGTAAAAATATAGAGAGTGATCATGAAAGAAAGGGATACCACATAAAGGGTGAGATGTAATGTTCATCTTCTGCATATATGATCGGAATAGTTATGATGAGGAGGGAGAATGAGGAGGGAGGAGGAGGAGCATGAGTCGGGACTCGGCATATGCTAATGGTGTGACGCGCATGTGACGTCACGTCATTAGCATATGCCGGGTCCCGACACAACCAGAAGACGCGCAGAGGGGCAGGTGATGAAGGTAAGTGAGGGGAAAGGGAGATGGGGAGTAGTTGGAGAGGGGGAAAGTGATGAGGAATTCTGTGTCGCCCATTCTCTTGACTTAAGAATTCATTATTGCCAATCACATATATAGTTGTGAGCATACGAGCCGTTGCTCATGCTTGCGGGCTCGCGCAGCGAGCCATCAAGAAATGTGTCCCTCGCGAAGCACGGGATGCAGTTCCCCGCAAATGTGGGTCCTCCTGAAGCGAGGGGCTGCATTTGTGGTGATGGAGCAAAACGTCCCTGCAAATGCGGATCCTCGCAAAGCGAGGGTCCGCATTTGCGGAGGTGGAGGCTCCAACATCGGCTGTGTTAACACACAAACACAACAACTTTTTTTAAAAGAAAATCTCAAAGGCATCTCACACCCGGTTACACACACACACAAACACACCGCGGCCGAGGGCCTCAGTTGCTGGCATGGAGCGCCTTCGGCGCTCCATGCCAGCGACTGAGGCCCTCGCTTCCGCAAATGCGGGTCCTCGCGAAGCGAGGGGCCGCATTTGCGCTGGTGGAGCATCCCAACGTCTCCGCAAATGCGGGTCCTCGCAAAGCACTTAGGGAATGAGGCAACCTTAATGTAACAAACATCCACACGCACTAAGAATCCCACTATAACGGCCGACCCGCGCGCAACTAAAAACAGTGAAAACACACCAAATACTCACACAAACTACATAAAAAGTTTACCCATAGCAAGGGGGGGGGGGGCACCCAGGATCTCTGAAAGTGAAGTTACACCTCCATTTAAGTCCACATTCCCGAGTTCAGACACACGAAAATCCCCTAAGCGAGAGAAAAAATGGCCGCCGAAAAAAACGAAAACGAGGCTCACCTCGGAAACCTGCATTAACCTCAGAACCAACCTTAATGTAACAAACACCCACACGCACTAAAAATGGCAGAATACGTGCACCTAAAAACAGTCAAAACACACCAAATACTCACAAAAACTACATAAAAAGCTTACCCATAGCAAGGGGGGGGGGGGGGGGGGCACCCAGGATCTCTGAAAGTGAAGTTACACCTCCATTTAAGTCCAAATTCCCAAGTTTAGACACACGAAAATCCCCTAAGCGAGAGAAAAAATGGCCGCTGAAAAAAATGAAAACGAGGCTCAAAGACCCAGGACCCCCCAGCCACCTACAACTTACCCAAGAAGGGATCCGAGATAAGCTCGGAAACCCGGATTAACCGCAGGGGATCCGAGATAAGCTCCGAGCCCTGCATTAACCCCCCATTAACCATCGCAGTGTGGGTCCCGATTGCACGCGATCGGGGACCCCAGCTGCAATCAAAATTCAAAATTCCTGCGTTACAAGTCCTTAAAGGACCATAAAGGTCCTTAAAGGACCCATTGTAAAAGAAAAACATATATACACTGTCACCCTGTCAATCATGGGGGTCAATACAGACCCCCATAAAATCCTCATTAACCCTGTCTCTCATGGGGGTCAATATAGACCCCCATAAGCCCTTTCATTAACCCTGTCACTCATGGGGGTCAATACAGACCACCATAAACCCATCATTAACCCTGTCACTCATGGGGGTCAATACAGACCCCCATAATCCCTTCATTAACCCTGTCTCTCATGGGAGTCAATACAGACCCCCATAAGCCTCTATTTAACCCCATCAATCCCATAAGGGTATATTAACACCATTATGGGCCTGTTACAACACTACATTAACCACATAAGTGCCATGAGGACCATCATGACACTAAGTATAAACACTATACTGCACTATACCACCCCCAATAAAACATTAAAGATCAACTAAACACCCTCTACACTAACCTATTAACATCTACACTACCTACCGCCTATTAACTCGCACCACTCTAATTACAGAAAATAAAAAAGCCTAAAGTCACAAAAAAATCTACATTACATGAAATAAAAAACTTAACTCACAAAAAATAAACTACATTACACAAAATAAAAAAAACTAAGTCACAAAAAATAAAAAAAGGAACATTACACAAAATAAAAAAAAGATTTACAACCCCCCACTACAAAAAAAAAAATACACACCTGAAAAGGAAATACATATAATACAAATACATACAATACAAATACATGCAATTACAATACAATACACCCCTATCTAATATACATCACATAATCTATCTAAATAAATAGCATAATCTAATATACATGCTATCTATATAATAATACATCCCCAATCTATCTAAATAAATGCCACAATCTATCTACAATACATCCTATGCTATCTATATAAAATGCATACCCCTAGCTAACATACAATAAATGCTATCTATATATTAACTAATCTAAGTCTAAGCTAAACTAAAATAATTAAGACCACTTACCTTTGCAGCTGTCCATTGAGATCAGCCACCTACGGAAAAAAAAAAAATATTAGTGCAACACGTTTACAGTTATAAAATAAACATTCCATACATTCTATACATTCTAAATATTCTACTCACCTTTCCGGCATGTCCCGTCCTTATTCTTTACATCATTCTCCGGCGCGGCACCTGTTAAAAAAACACAACATTAATACAGATACATCAAAATAAAATAAACATAATCTACATTCTACTTACCTCCCCGCGATGTCTCTGGCCTCCTCCGGATCCTCTTCTGCCACGCCCTGTAAAAAAAAAAATATATGTATATACTTACATCCGCACTCCCGGACATCCCCAACGCTAATGAGGCTCCAGGAGACTTTTATGGAAGAAAACAAGCAATGGCGCCTTCTGATTGGTTGAAAACAATGTCTATCAAATTCACCCAATCAGTAGGCGCCAATGTGTGAACCAATCACAAACGGATACGCCTTAAAATCCCACTCTGATTGGATAATGCACCTGTCAATCTTTATTTAAACCAATCACAAGGCAAAGATGCCTTCAGCCAATCACAATGGAATACACCCCCACAGGGTGATTGGTTGGAGCCTCTGCGCATTCTGATTGGTTGCACTGACAATAGCCAATCACAATGGAATACACCCTCACGTACTGATTCGTGAAGGATTTGCGCATTCTCATTGGCTACTGTTAATATCAATCAATATTACAGCCAATGGGAAGGCGCAGATGTCTTCACCAATCAGTACGTGGGGGTATATTCCATTGTGATTGGCTGATGGCAATAAAGCCTTAGGATTGGTTCAAATAAAGATTGACAAGTGTGTTATCCAATCACCGTTGTATTTTGGGGTGTATACTTTTTTCATTGGTTCACAAATGGGGTCTTCTCATTGGCTGAATTTGAAGCCTTTTCAGCCAATCAGAAGCCGCCATTGCCAATTTTATTCTGGAACACTCCATAGGAAGGTCGTTAGAGTCGGAGACATCGCGGAAAGGTAAGTATAATGTAGATTGTGTTTATTTAAATTTGGTTTATGTTTACTAATGTAATGTTTTTTTTTTTACAGGAGTATCCCCGGACAAGACACAAAGATGGACGACGGAACATGGAGGACGTGACATGCTGGGACGTGACATGCTGGAACAGGACATGCAGGAAAGGTGAGTATAATACTTAAAATGTTTAGAATGTTTAGGTATTTCATGTAAATGTGTTGTATTAATTTTTTTAAGCTTTTTTTACCGTAGGTTTCTGATCTGAAGAAACATCTCAAAGGTAAGTGGTCTTAATTATTTTATTGTAGCTTACAATTCGGGGAGCTATATATATATAGATAGAATGTATTATATATTAGATAGATAGGGGGGTGTATTATTAGATAGTATTGTATATTAGATAGTGGGATGTATATTACATTATATAGTGGCATGTATATTAGATAGTGGCATGTATATTACACAGTGGCATGTATATTAGATACTATGCATGTATATTAGATAGTAGTGTATTGTATTTAATTGAATTGTGTTGTATTGTATTTAATTGAATTGTGTTGTATTGTATTTTATTGAATTGTGTTGTATTGTAGTATATGTATTTCATTTTCAGGTGTGTCATTTTTTTTTTTAAATTGTAGTGAGGGGGGGTTGTAATGTATTTTGTTATTTTCTGTAATGTTCCTTTTTTTATTTTTTGTCACTTTTTTTGTTCTGTAATGTACATTTTTTATTTTTGGTGATTTTAGTTTTTCTTATTTCATGTAATGTAGATTTCTGCTTTTTGAGGAATTTAGTTACTTGAGGCACACAGTACACTCACATTGTGTGACAAACAGCATTTCAACACTTTCTTTTATTGACCGTCATTTTTTGATGGGCAAGTCTCTAGTCACATATATAGTTGTGAGCATACGAGTTGTTGCTAACGCTTGCGAGCTCGCGAAGCGAGGGCCTCAGTTGCTGGGATGGAGCGCCAAAGGCGCTCCTTGCCAGCAATTGCGACCCTCGCAAAATTTACGAGGGGCGCAGTTGCTGGCAAGGAGCGCTGAAGGTGCTCCTTGCCAGCAACTGCGACCCTCTCAAACTTTACGTCGTAATGCAAACAAAATACGAGACACGTTACGACCAATTACGACCTCACAAAAATCGTCCGCAACCCGCGGACATGAAAAAATGAAAAACACAATAAATACACACAACACATACATAAAAAGCTTACCTACAGCAAGAGGGGGCATCCAGGACCTCAAAAAATGAAGTTACACCTTAATTTAACTCAAAATAAAAGAGTTTAGACAATAAAAAATTCTCTAAGCGAGAGAAAAAATGGCCGCCGAACAGAACGAAAACAAGGCTACAGGACTCTAAACACGCAAAACACCACCAGAAACACGCAAAACACCTCAAAACAGCTACAGATATTCCGCTACAGATGCATACCACACATTAGCCACCATTTTAGAACAATAACTTATACAATGCGGAAGTACACAGCTACGCTAACGTTTTTGTCTCGCGCACGCACACTATTAAACTACACACATTCATCACGCTTACACAGCAGCTCCACAGCACTAATGCTGCAGCAACATCAAAACAGATTGCCAGCTCTATAACACAATGCTTCCTGCATATATTACTTCAAAATAGGTAAAGTATATTACTTTATTAATCTATTAGTTATTTTATTATTATACACCAAATAGCATTAGCTCACTTACAATTTCATTGCCGTCATTTATAGACGGGCAATTCGCTAGTAAGTAATATTTGCCGAATAAGTAGCAATATTAAGAGTGATTTTAAGTGTGTATAAATTTACGAATTGAGCAATAAAATAGGGCCCATTATGGGCTCCAGTAATTACAATTTGGCCAATTGAATGGGGGCCAAAGTTAAAACTGCACCCAAACAAAAGTAGAAATTAACAAAGTACAATTCATACTAACTACCAATACTTTACCGCTAATCTAGTTAAAGTAACATCTAAACAAAAACTAAAAAAGATACATAGCTGCTACCAAAAAATAATAATAATAATAATAATAATAAAAGTCAAAGTCATTTAAAAAGAAAGACTATTTGATAGTCTGGTTAAAATTTAAAAATAAAGGTGGAAGATCAAAACATCCCCAGGCTCATATTTTTTACTTTTTAAATTTGTTATTATTTTAATCAGGGGGAAAAGTTTAACTGAATAAATAAAGGTCGATTTTTATTGAAATCGCTCTAAGATATTTAATAATATTATACTATTTGACTGTTCTCCTGTTTCAGTCAGGTTTGAATAGCATCTATTGTTTATGAAATATGTGATTATAGAGATTTATATAAACCATTCTTGTTTTACAATTATAATGTTATTTTGCTGAAAAGCTGTATTTGAGCTTCCATAATAAAATGCCCACCTACAGTGGCTTGCAAAAGTATCCACCCCCCTTGACTTTTTACCTATTTTGTTACATTACAGCCTTAAGTTCAATATTTTGTTAATCTGAATTCTATGTGATGGATCAGAACACAATAGTCTAAGATGGTGAAGTGAAAAATATATATACATAAAACTATTTTTTAGAAATAGAAAACAGAAAATTAGCATGTGCGTATGTATTCACCACCTTTGTTATGAAGCCCATAAAAAGCTCTGGTGCAACCAATTACCTTCAGAAATCACATAATTAGTGAAATGATGTCCACCTGTGTGCAATCTAAGTGTCACATGATCTGTCGTTACATATACACAGCTTTTTTGAATGGCCCCAGAGGCTGCAACACCAAAGCAAGAGGCATCACTAACCAAACACTGCCATGAAGACCAAGGAACTCTCCAAACAAGTAAGGGATAATGTTGTTGAGAAGTACAAGTCAGGTTTAGGTTATAAAAATATATCCAAATATTTCATGATCCCCAGGAGCACAATCAAATCTATCATAACCAAATGGAAAGAACATGGCACCACAGCAAACCTGCCAAGACAGCCGCCCACCAAAACTCAGGGACCGGGCAAGGAGGGCATTAATCAGAGAGGCAGCACAGAGACCTAAGGCAACCCTGGAGGAGCTGCAGAGTTCCACAGCAGAGACTGGAGTATCTGTACATAGGACGACAATAGAGTTGGGCTTTATGGCAGAGTGGCCAGAAGCACAAAACAAAATGGCACGTTTTGAGTTTGCAAAAAGGCATGTGGGAGACTGTATCCCAGAATGTATGGAGGAAGGTGCTCTGGTCTGATTAGACTAAAATTTAACTTTTCGTCTGGCACAAACCCAACACACCACCTCACCCAAAGAACACCATCCCCACAGTGAAACATAGTGGTGGCAGCATCATGCTGTGGCAATGTTTTTCAGCAGCCGGGACTTGGAAACTGGTCAGAGTTGAGGGAAAGATGGATGGTGCTAAATACAGGGATATTCTTGATCAAAACCTGTACCACTCTGTGCGTGATTTGATCCTAGGACAGAGGTTCACCTTCCAACAGGACAATGATCCCAAACACACTGCTAAAGCAACACTTGAGTGGTTTAAGGGGAAACATGTAAGTGTGTTGGAATGGCCTAGTCAAAGCCCAGACCCCAATCCAAAAGAAAATCTGTGGTCAGACTTAAAGATTGCTGTTCACAAGCGCAAATCATCCAACTTGAAGGAGCTGGAGCAGTTTTTGGCAAAAATCCCAGTGGTAAGATGTGGCAAGCTCATAGAGACTAATCCAAAGCGACTTGTAGCTGTGATTGCCGCAAAAGGTGGCCCTACAAAGTATTGACTTTAGGGGGGGAATAGTTATGCACATTGACTTTTTCTGTTATTTTGTCCTATTTGTTGTTAGCTTCACAATAAAATAAAAAAAATAAAAATCTTCAAAGTTGTGGGCATGTTCTGTAAATTAAATGATGCAAATCCTCAAACAATCCATGTTAATTCCAGGTTGTGAGGCAACAAAACACGAAAAATGCCAAGGGGGTGAATACTTTTGCAAGGCACTGTACATCCAGTCAATCATCATCTCCATCTATGATCAAGTAATGTGCAATAGGCAGGTATGGTATGACTGCTCCATATAGTATACAGCATACCAGTATTATTTTGGATTATAAAGACATCTACTTCCAGAAAGATATAGACAGCTCAAGTTGGCTGTCAGAATCTAACATTCTGCAAGTGTTTATGGATTTTTATTGGCATCATCCTCCTCTGATACAAGCCAAATCCTTTGTCTCCTCTTACAGGAAATATTGCCTGCATATCTAATATCATCTGTAACATATTTGCCTTGCCTTATGTACAATCATTTCTATTCATTTATGCCAGTTCTGTTATTCATGCAAATTCTGCTTATCTTCTATTACATTTAAATATACATTATTATCTTAAAAGATTACTGTCATCATTTTTTTTCTATATAGTATTTTGATTAAGTAGACATGATAATTAGACAAGACTTAAAAAGCATAGGAAAATTAGCTCAAACTTTAAATTTTGCAACTTTTATACCCAATTTTTTTTAACCTTAGGCTTCCATTTTGCTTTCATGCTTGCTGCTGCGTGGTCTGCTCTTAGGTGGGTGTGTCATTGAAAAATAATGTCTATAGTCCTGCTGAGAGCACTAACAGTTGTTAGTGTCACTTTTCCGTTAGACAAATAAATACCAATGTGTCTTCCACTTCAGGAAGAGGATCTGCTAAAAAAAATAGTTGTTTTCATAGTAGTATGATTTCATATAAAAGATAATAAATTAGATGCTGTACTATTTCCTCCATTCAGTTGCAACAGTTATGGAGCGATTCAATTGAACAAGCCCGCAGCTACCTGGCCAAACGCCTAAACTGTAAACCATACCCCCTTAAGTAGCATTTCAGAGAGTTATCCTGATCGATTAAACAAAGCCGTAACTAACGATTTAAAAACAGCCAGTAGTAAATGAGACCGTCATCATGATGTCAGTAAATCATTGAGGACAAACGTCAATCAATTAGCGTTTAGAACTCGGATATGCGATCGGACTCACAATCCGGCAATGTACAAAATAATAAACATGAATGACGATACTTTTCTAGTCCATGTAGGTGGCCTGATATGTATTAACTCCTTGATTACCAAGATTGATAACACTGAAATAAAACCTAAAAAAAATATTTTTTTATTGCAGATTTGCGAGCTTGAGACTGTTGTGCAATTAATTCTGATGTCTTTTATTGCTTTCCCCATCTTTTAGTGCGGTATTGATTTTCTATTTGCATTTACAGTGCTACCAACAGGTGTTCAACTTCCTTGCGAGTCCTATCTTGTATACTCGTAGGATTTACTTCTACATTTGCCATTTACAAGTTTAAATGCAAACTCGTAAACCTGCAAACCGATTGCAGGTAGCTAAAAGACTCCAATTGAATAGCAAATTATTTTACGGGCTCTTGTAACTACAATTTGCTCAACTGAATGGAGGCCTATGTTTTTATACATTCTAACACAATGTTACATATTTCAATTGTGTTTCTTCAACACAGTAAAAAAAAAAAATTCTCAATCTGTTTTTATTAGACACAGTATCATAGCAATACAAATACTTTGCAAACAATTCAAGAAATTTGTTAGGTACAATAAAATGTGTTATCTTTTTACAAATACATTCAGTGAAATGCTAATTGTGCTAGTGACTTATTCTTAGCAGAGTTGCCAAGTAGCCACAAATAAGTAGTATCATATACAATCTTGTCATGTTGTCTAAGGAAGTTTTATCCATGACTTTTATGGGGATTGCCTAGTGGATTTATGTTTTGCATTCTTAAAGGGGAGGAAGAGTAAGAATTAAACAAAACACATAACAAAAAATAAAATAAAGAATAAAGGGGGGGGGGGTATAGGTGCTGGGTGCCATGAACCCTCCGTGGGTCATTGCTGTCACTCATGCAACCTTTCCAATCTAGTCTTTGACTACGAAGGTCCGTTAACTTTGAGCATCCTTGATCCTACCTCCCCACCGAGTCCAGCCCCACCGAGTCCAGCCCTTAAACTGAGGGGTGAAAGTATCCAGAGGCTCCAGTCATCCATGAATTTGGGCATGCAGTCAGTCAGGATATGTGTCTTTCATTGATTGCAACATAATTAACTTTGTTAACCACTGCTTGGAAGCTGAGCTCTTTAATTTACCACTGTCTAGCTATATGGCTTTTCGTCGCTAGCATGAGGAATTGCAATAATTTGCTCTGAGGGGAAGAGAGAGAGAGCCCTCAGGAGAGCCGAGCAACACTACTTCCACATCACGCTTAATTTGGGAGCGAAACAGTGAGGAAGCTAATGAAAAGACTTTGTCCCAGAGTTTCGTCCCAGAGTGTCCACCAGATGTGATAGAATGTACCCACCTACAGACAACCCCTAAAATACGCCGGGTTTGCGCTATCGTTTTATCTTCCATCTATCATCCGACACAGTAAATTTAAAAATATGAGCTCTATTAAGAGTTACTCAAAACAGTAAAAAAGGAGAGATTAGAGGCTGTAAAATAAAAGTATACCTAAAAATTAAATGATAAAGCAATATTTAGAAAATGGAGCATAAAAATATTGTGGTAGGGAGTCAATACAGTTTTGGGACCTTTCTCCTTGGCTGGCCGCAATATCGGCCAATAGGGCAGGATAGGGTTAGGTCTTAGGGTTAGGGGTTAGGTTTAGATGTTAGGTGTTAGGGGCTAGTGGCGAATATTGCGGCCAGCCAACAGGAAAGATGCCAGTTTATCATCCTGATGTTGGTTTCTGTTTTTTTTTACTCAGCAGGGACTAAAAACTTAGTATGAAACAAGAGAGAGATTTATATTATTCAAAAGCCTGTGCAGAAAAAAGTGTCTAATCTCTTTCTAAAAATGTCTATATTAGGGGTATCTCTGGTTGGGCATGGTAGAGCATTCAAGAATGTTGATGGTGATACATCAAGAGTTTTTCTATTTTTACAGGTAAGAGAAAGGAGGACACATGTTATGTGACATGCGTGAGCTTGGTTTGTAACAACCTTGCTGCAGCAATCTGTACAAACTGTAAGTGATGTAGCTATTTACCTTTTACCTGAGAAATTCATCTTCTCTGTTAATAGATTAGGCCTAGCAAATCATGTATGTGCTTGACTGAAATATTTAGAGTGTCGCTCAAAAAGAAATTACTGTGGCTGTGGCTTTCCTGAGAAGTAGTTAATTTGTAGATTTTTTTCAAATGTTACAAATAATATATTTTAACTCACAGAACACATAGGGACTCATTCAATTGTTACTTTTTAGAGATCCGTCGTCGCAGGTTACTTTGCTATTCAATCGCCTGCCGATTGCGACCTCCGATTGAGCTACTTGCTCTGACCCGTGATCCCTACCGACCCATTGCGATTTGTCAAATCGCTAGTTACTTCCCTCAAATCCTTTGATCTTTCAAGGCCGCAGGGCTAAAATTGCAAATCACTGTTCAATTGCTCCGATTTCCCGTTCCTAACCACTCCTTCAAGCCCGTAAATGGCTAAAAGCCAACTCCAGCTTACTTGGAGCAAGGAGGTGTTGCAAGGGCTGGCAAAGCCCTTACATATCCCCCCACTGCTCCTAAATCAAACCCCCATGGCACTGGGGTCCCGATCGGGACTCCCAGAGGGTCCCCGCATTAACCCTTGCTGCAGGGGTCCCGATTGCATTTAAAGATTTAAAATTCCCTGCCGCAGGTCCTTGAAGGACCCTAAATGTCCTTAAAGGACCTGAGCTACATCTGCGCCTTCTGATTGGCTGAAATATGATTGACAGTTACAGCAGGCAATCAGAAGGCGGAGATGCTTGGAGTCAATAAGAATGGGATACACCCCTGTGGCTGAAAGCAATAGCGCCTTCTGATTGGATAAAAAATGATTGACAGTTGCATCAGCCAATCAGAATGGGATACAGGGGTGTATCCCATTTTGATTGGCTCCCACCATTTGCACTTTCTGATTGGCTGAAATCTGACTGACAGCGATTTCACCCAATCACAAGGCACCATTTCGGATTTTGTATCGGACCATGCACTGGAACCTCCATTTGCGTCGGGGTGCTCCTTAGGGGAGAAGCTCCTTTAGTAGTTTATTTTATTTTTTAGAACATCTGGATTTTTTGGAGGGGCCGTGCCTGGACAAGAGTACTGAAGACTGTGGCATTGCTGGAGGGGCATTTTGGCCAGTAAGGTTGACTATTAACCCTATTTATATTACAGGTTGTAATTATATATTTATTTCATGTAATTTTTCTTTATTTTAGGTGTGAGAGGACGTTGGGACATTGATGGAGGAGCATTTTGACCAGGTAAGGGGACTATTAACCCTATTTATATTACAGGTTGTTAGTATATGTTTATTTCATGTCATTTTTCTTTATTTTAGGCGTGACAGGATGTCTGGACATTGATGAAGGGGCATTTTGGCCAGGTAAGTGAAGTGGACTATTAACCCTATTTATATTACAGGTTGTAATTATATGTTTATTTCATGTAATTTTTCTTTATTTTAGGCGGGACAGGACATCGGGACATTGATGTAGGGGCGTTTTGGTCAGGTAAGTGAAGTGGACTATTAACCCTATTTATATTACATGCTGTAATTATATGTTTATTTAATGTCATGTTTCTTTTTATTTCAGGTGTAACAGGACGTCTGGACATTGATGGAGGGGCCATGCCTGGCACTGAAGGGTGAAGACCAGGGCATCGCTGGACACCACTGGAGGGGCATTTTGGCAAGGTCAGTGGGCTCATTCTCTTTTACAGGTTGTAAAACATTTTTTTATAGTGGTTTTTATTTTTTTGTAGTATTTCTTTTTAATTTTACTTGTAATTTATTTTTTATTTTCTGTAATTAGGCTTTAATTCTTTTCAGTAATTAGGCTTTTTTCAGTTCAGTAATTAGGCTTTTATTATTTCAGTAACTAGTTGGTTTCATTATTTTTGTAACTAGTGTTTTTTTTTTGTACTTAGTGGGGTGTTAGGTATTTTATTAAGGGGTTAGGTAGGTAGTGAAGGGGTTAATAGGGTAGTGTAGGGGGTTCATAGTATAGGGTAGAGGGGGGTTCATAGGATAGGGTATTACTAGGCCCAATAAGGGTTAAAACTTCCTAGTTAGGGTTAAATATGACTAGATTGTGTTGTTGGGTCCAGTTAGGGATAAATAGGACTAGATAGGGTTATTGGGCCTAGTTAGGGTTAAATAGGACTAGATAGGGTTAAGTGGTTAGTGATAGGGTTAATTAGGTATGGTGAGGGTTAGATAGCGTTAATTACTTAGATGGGGTTAATTAGTTACAGAGGGTTAATTAGTTATAGAGGGTTAATTAGTTAGAGAGGGGTTAAATTAGTTAGAGGGGATGAATTACTTAGATGGGCTTAATTTCGATTTATTACTTTATTGGGTTGCTAATAGTGTAGTCTAGGGTAGTACTTAGACTTAGTGTCATGAGGGTCCTGGAGGACCCTCATGGCACTTATAGTGTTAATGTTAGGGTTAATTATTGTTCCATAAGGATCTCTATAGTCCCCCGTGAGTGATGGGGTTAATTAGAGGCTCATGGGGGTCTGTATAGACCCCCATGAGGGATAGTGTTAATTTTAATTGTAGTGCGGGTCCTTTAAGGCCCCACAGTGGGAAATTTAAATTTTTTAAATGCTCTGGGGGTCCGATTGGGACCATTTCAGCAAGGGTTAATGAGGGGATCCTCCAGGGTCCCGATGGGTACCCCGCAGCATAGGGAGGTTATTGTTAGTTTCCTGTAAGTACCCCCGTGGCATGAGGTTAACCATTTGTGTGCCACAGGCCCTTTAAAGACCCATGGCGCGGAATTTGAAATGTTTAAATACTGTGCGGGTCCCTATCTAGACCTCTGCAGCAAGGGTTAATGTGGGAACTGTCCGGGGGTTCCAGGGGGTTAACGTGGGGACCCTGCAGGGGTTCGATTGGGACCCCTGCATTAAGGGGTTGATGTGGGGACCCTGCAGCAGGGTTGCCACCTCCATTTTACTAAGTCCTGCAGGCTTCTAAGGTTGTTGTTGGATTCAGTGATGTCATGATGACGATCTGTGTTTCCATTGGCTGTTTCAATCGCGGGTGTTATGGGCTTGATGTTCAAGTCCAGAACTGCTACTTTCAACGGCATGGTTTCCGATTTTCGAGATAGGGCCATAACTTGCGGGCCCTCATAATAGAATAGCATCAGAAGAGGAGAGCTACTTGGGCACGCAACTCAATCGCAGACAATCAGCTGACTGTGATGGAGTTGCAAGCCTCAAATTGAAAAGGGCCCAAAAAGTTTATGAGTAATAGGAAACACATGGTAGTATACTAAAATAATAATCTGTTTTATAGAGATTTAACTAGATTTGTACTGAACTGTGCAAAATAGATAATAATTTAAACCATGCTCTGTTCATGCTATTTGTTTATTTAGCAATTAGAATACATGAAAAGAGGTAATACCCCTTCAATTGAACATAATTCTAAAGGCATCAAAATTCATAGCTAGACAAAAGAATGCAGACGTTTCCCAAACTGTGCTCCATTTTATATAAACAGTATTTACACAACAATTACTCCAAATGGTTACACTCTATGGAAGGCTCTGTGATAACATTGAAAGGGTCTTGGAGTCCTATTAAGACTGTTGGAAACAAATAACTTTCATGGATTAAATAATTTGTGAAACACTATTTATTGGTATATAGTGCCGCTGATGGTATATAGTGCCACATTAATTCTGATTCAGTGTCATTTTGTTGTTTAAAAGCGATAAACTACATACACGGAAACCATTTGTCCAGGAATCAAACTGATCCGTAATGGAGAACTGATACACAACCACTCAGAAAGGAAACACAAGCACAGATATATCAATATATACATTTCATTTTTACTTTCCAGTGGCAGTGAGAGTCTTTTAGATAATTATTCACATGGGTAGGGTCATGGATCTATACACAGTCATGTATGCAGATATAAGCAAGCAAAAATATATAAATAAATATATTTGGTATATATATATATATATATATATATATATATATATATATATATATATATATATACATATAAAATATATGTATATATATATATATATATATATATATATATATATATATATATACAGTAGACTCTCCTTTAACCAGAACTCAAGCAACCAGAACTCTCAAGCAACGAGAAAAAAAATGTAATGCTGTACTTTAAATCAAAATTTAGTTTTACAGGGTTTAACAAATGCCAGGAGCCAGGTTGTCATGCCACAAAATGCTTACAGGCACCGAGATTTCATCCACTGTATGTCGCTGCAATGCAATGTTACCTGGGAGCAGACAGGCGTGAGTGACTGAGCCAGAGCAGTGTTGGTGTTACATTCCCCGGGTTCAGCACCGCAACCTCAAGCCGAATGTACCTGTGTGTAAGAGAGGAGTGAAAGCTTCTGCTGCTAGAACAGCCCTCACTGACAAATATACTTAGCAGAGCATCCAATGTGCAGCTAATCTAGGCCTCTTTTAGTAGTGACTCTCAAACAACCAGAAACTACATGTATCCAGCATCTACCAATCCCTGTGGGTGCCTGGGTGCCAGATAACTGAAAGTCTACTATATATATATATATATATATATATATATATATATATATATATATATATATATATATATATACAAAAGAGAGTTATAAAATAAGCACTGTCCAGATTAGTATAAAAATATAAATGCTTTATAAATCTCATTAGAGAAAAAATAAAACGTACACTGGTAAAACGCGCATAGACATTTGTGCAACACCTGTGAGGACTATGCTCCTATACATTTATATTAACATTGTCTCTTTTTAGACTATCTTTAACACTCTTTACACTCACATGATATGCGATGAGCCTCTTTATGTATATTCATTGGTGTATATCAGTGTTACATATGGAGGAGTAACTAGTAGCTACATTTTCAGATACTCCATACTCAATGGTTTTTCTTACTTCAAGATCCTAATATATCAGCAAATTAATGTGAGGGTCTTGTTATAAGTACTTGTATTTTCTTCCTCCATATGTCCTTGTATTCTTGATCTATATTACTGTATATACTTACGGGTTCAATGAGCAGTGCATTATAGATTGAAAACACAAGTATACATTAACATAAAAAATGAACACATAAACACATTTGTGGTTCTACAAACAAATCATTAAAAACATATATTTTTAAGCAAGAGCAAGAAATTTCAAGCAGTCTACAAATAAAGTACAATAATGTGACTAATATCAGCAAGAATAAACCAACTAGCAAGTTTTCCCTATTTTATATATAAAACAAAACAAACAAATATTATTGGTTTTAAAATACTGTACTGAATTTATACTATAATTGTATTATTATTATTATTGTTTATTTGTAATAATTAAACATAGAGCCTCATTCAATTGCAAGCCTCATTCAATTGCAAGCCAGTAATTATATGTAACCCAACATTTTGGCTGTGGGTTACATTTTTTTAAACATTTAGATGTATTCAATTGTCTCCAGCCCTCAAATACAGGTTCACAGCCTCTACACGCAAACTATGAACATGTAAGTAGGATTTCAGGGGGCATGATTATGTGATCTGGCAACAGTTAAGCAAGTCCTTAAGTTACTTTTTAGACAGAGCCAATAATGACAAGCTTATCATCATGATGTCAGTAAAACATGGAGGCTACAATTAACCTGCAGGTTAAGCATTAATACACCAAAATAAGTAATGTTTGCAGATCAGATTGATCTCAAGCAATCTTGGAATACATTAAAGCATCTGTATAAGTCCATCTGGGTGACCTGATATGTATTAACCCCTTGATTTCCAGGATCAAATGTTAAAAATAAATATTTGTTATTGCAGATTTATGAGCTTGAGACTGTTTAGCAACTAATTCTAATGTCTTTCATTGCTTTACCAGTATTTTAAATACAGTAGTGTGTGTTTATTTGCTGCTGCAGCTATACAAACAGGTGTTTAACCTGCTTGCGGGTCCTATCTAGTAGTATAGTTTGCTGTTACATTCACATTTTATGAGTTTGAAGGCAATTGTGGGCTTGTTGAAATTTGTAATTGAATATCAATAGCACTGGTAACATTTACAGCCTTGAAAAATCAATGAAGAATAGAGGACAGAGTTACGGTTTTGACAAGCCAGCAGTGCTTTTGAGCCTGTAACTCGCCATTGGAATGCGAGTTGCTAAATGTAGCCAATTGAATATCCGCTACATTTATGTGCTACATGACGAATTCAAGTACGGTAATTCCAATTTGGCCAATTGTTAGGGCATATATTTTGTATCATTGCACAGAGGAATACAGTACATTGTTGACAATAATACAATTTTAACTCAAACAGTTGATGGTTTACATTTTTACTTGCAAACTGAACTTAGTAAATACAGTGAGGAGCTGTTATATCTGTATAGAATGCATACAAATGTGACCTATGCAATGCCTTATTATTAATTGTATTATTATTATTGTTAATATCATTATTATTAGCATAATTATTAAAATATTTTATTTATATAGCTCCAGCAAATGTTCTATTGCTAAGAATACAATAAACAAATGGATACAATTTTACATATATTTAATGACAGTGAAAATAAGATAAGACGGCATTTGTACAAATGCTTTGGTACAGAAGGAGATGATGGCCCTGAAGTTGTAAATACATTAGCTTAGTGGTATGCGTCTCTGAAGAGCTTTTTCCAGAGAGATTTATAATATCTGAAGGCTAGAAGGGAGTCTAATGGAGTAAGGTAGATAATCTGACAGAGTGGGGGTTCCTCTTGAGAAGTCCTCTAGGTGAGCATTGGAAGAGGTAATAATAAGTAATGGGATGTACAAACTATGGGCAGAGCGTGAAATACTTTTCTTTGTGCAAATTAAAATGATCTTTCTTTATGACAGTGTTAGCTCAAAACATAGCTTTTAGTTTGCTTTCAATCATCATACACATGGACAGCAATTACTGCTGCTTAACAGCTTCATGTTTTAAGTAGCAAGCAGAGAAATCTCAATAGTAAAACATTTCTGGAGTACTTAAAGCACTTTAGCCTTTTTTTGTCTATAAAGATAGCTGTCATTTCCTGTAATGTGCACAGATGTTAATGTATGCAATATATTTTTATTCTGAAAATCGTCATTACCATTTAGATATAGAGTTATCTTGCAACATTACTGAAAATGTACATTTGCAATGCATAAAATAAATGTTGAAAAGTAATTTGGGTGTAATATACCGAAGCAGAGCAGTAAGCAACTGAGATGGGAGTAGTTAGATCAACCGATAATTTGACAGTGTCCCAACATATTACTGGTCATTGCACAAGTGATGAACTTTGATAATGATCTGTGATGTTCACTTATAGGATATATTTATCAAGATGAACAAGATGGGCTTTAAGAAAAAAGAAATAGGTTTTCTCAAGTCCTCAGAAACTCCTCTAGGTCAGACAGAAGTGAAACTACAGATTGGGGACACAGTTGTTGAAATCGTAAGAATTAATATTATAATTTATTTTTAAAGTGCCAAAATATTCTGTAGCCCTATTTATAGCTGATACATTGAATGCATTAAACCGACATGACAAATGCATATATAAACATTAATAAAAGTGTTAAAGGTTTTAATAGCCCTAATAAAAGGAGTTTAGCATATCTCACTGTAGAAAACTAAAACCAGATCTTACTGATTACCAGAAACATATTTTGAATCTCAGAATATTCCAACATGTTTTCATTCATAAAATAAGGAATTTTATCGTTCTAATAATTCACAGAAAATTAATGAAACTGCAATTTTAATACACAACCAATGTCCATTTAAAGTTAAAACTAATTTTGCAGATAATATAGGGACAATTCTAGGGGCAAGATTATACAATTGTTTATAAGTACTCTAAAAAAGGCAGGTGACTATAATATTACAATTAATTACATGTTAGATTGTTCACATAAAAGAAATAACCAATAAAATAGATTAGTTCATAAAATGAATACGTTTCAAATGCATTGGATTATAGCTGAGCCTTGAACAGAATGGTATCCTAGACAAATTACATATTCATATAACTCACGACCACATAATTCTTATTCAAGAATAGATTTAAATTAGAATAGATTTAAATTTATGTTGGTTAGAACTTGCAATTATTCAAATTCTTTTGTAAATATCAAATGATAAATACTAGAAACTGAAGATTAAATGATAATATATTATTCAATTAAAAAACAATAGATTATATTAATACAGAACTAAGTAATTTTTTCATTTAGAATGATTCAGCCAATGTATCCCCATGTGGGCTGGACATAACCCATATAAAAAAAGGGCCTTATAATGCAGCCTAATGCCAGCATGAAGAGAGAAAGAGAAGCTAAATATAAAACACAAAATTATCAACTAAAAGAGTTGGAACACCATGAAAAAAACATTAAAAAAATGTATTAACTGAGTCCCAAGATCGATATTACCGTACTCAGAAATAACATTTTAAAAATAATACTTTTTATTTCCATATTTGTGGGTTTGAGACTGTTGTGCAGTTAATTATAATGACTTGCCATGCCTTCTCATGTGTTTAAAGTACATTGTTGTGTGTTTAATTGCTGTTACAGCTCTAATAAGTGCTGAAAAAAACATTGCGAGTCCTATTTAGAACTCGTAATATTTTTGACAGAAACGTGATACATTTTTCAGTTCCGGGTTAGACCTATGGGTCTAATTGAATATCGATTTTGTGGTACTTCAATTATTTGAGCTGTGCTAAAACCAATGGAGTTCTAAGGCCTGTTTTGTGGCTTTGGTTGGCCATAGTGATTGTGGGTGGGGAACTTGTAATCGGATTGCCAGTAGCTAAGAGAATCTGTGGCAATATTAACAGCCCCATTAAATTTGAAGCCTTTAGCGGCAACAGCACACCCGCAAAGTCTGCGGGCTTGAAATTCGGCTGCGTTACAGAGCTATTAAATTAAACCATGCCGCTATTCCCGGGCCGCTATTTAGGGATAGATGGATGGGTCATTAAATCCATGAAGTGAATCACTGTCATTCCTGGGCACAACAACAGTAATCAAGCAATAGAGAGTCCAAATATTGTTGTTCCCACTGTAGCCTATACGGTTACAGAAGCAGCCAGAATCAAATAGGGTTAGGAACCAGGAACAATCAAGACCATGATCCAAAGAATAGATCACATCTAGCAAATGATCGCTAATCTGAGTTTCAATTAGGAGTATCATCCAAGTTCAAGCCTAGATGTCAGATAGTTAGAAATACACAAAAAACAATGTATTATTCATCGTACTAATGACATAAACGTGTCTTTTCTTTCGCTCAAGGAGGTCTGGGCCCAGTGGTGAGTCAGAGGTAGGGGTGTTGCCTCCATCAAAGCAGGAAGTGGAGGAGCAAGCCCCTGCCCAGCAGGAACCAGCGCAGGGGGAAGGAGGAAAGAAGAGTACCTGAGGGCCCTGGCTAGGAGGAGGAGGATGTCATATGGCTAGTGGGGGAGTTAATATCTGGACCACTGGCAACACCGACGGGATTCAACCCCACTATCCCCCTCCTCCAAACACGGAACATCTCACCAGGGCTCTCCAACTGGAGCTATGATGATGACAGCAGCCAGCCACCACCTCCTCCCCCCAACAGCAGTGTGCTGAACTGGCCGCCACCACCGCCACCAGGCCCACTCACACCACTGCCAGTTTTGGCCTAGGCTCAAGCCTAGCCCCAGACCCTCCCCTCTCAGACACCACCACCACCTCACCTGGCCATGCCCCATGGGCTTCTATCACTAACATCAGGTCAGGCTGCACAGGTGGAGATGCTGGCCCTCATGCGACAGCAGGTGGAGTTGCTTTGGGGGATCCAGGCCAGCAGAGGTCATGTGCAGCCTGGCAAGGATCAATAGGGAGGAGAGGAGGCATCATCTGATGACTGAATCCTACCTAGCCAGGCTGCTCAGGATTGGGGCGTACGAGAGCACATTCCAAGAAGTCACGGTGGAGGCCAGGCAACGCTCTCTGGCCCCAGGCCAGCCCCGCCTCCTCCACCCCTCTACCTCCTCTCCTAACTCCATGCCTTCACCAGTGTAACTGCCTCCCTGGGGTTGCCTCCCTCTGCTCGCACCCCCCCCCCCCCCACCCTTATTACCACCAGCACTGAGGAATGCTGTTGAGAAGAGAGGATGCAGTTCCTATGATTTTTAAGGCCTTATTTTGTAGATTTTGTCTTTTAGGCACAATTTAGGTCCATAAAGGTATCTCCTGCATCTGCAAGCATTGGAAGGAAATGTATGAGCTGTAAGGTTTTCACAGTCACTCTCAGGTAGACATTCTTTCAATGACAGCCCCCTTAACATGTAGCTCCCACAATCCTAAATCTATCATATAGCCAGATAACTAAGAAATGATTGTTGTCAGCTAAAATGTAGGCTAATACCGCAATAGCGGTGGACTTGCAAAGTCTCACAATGGCATGTTAATGACAGCCAGCATTAATATATGCACTAGTGAAGCTTGTGATCCTGACCTCAATAGCAGTCTGAAAACAGATCCTTGGGTCTGATGTAAGTAACAGTGAATCTGGCTGCTGACCTTTGTGTCCTCTCCTTATTAATGGGTATTTGTTCAACTTATACACAGAGTGCATCATGCGTAAGGCCGGACTAGATGAATCCAAAGCCAGGATCAATATTGCTTTGACAAATATCAACAACCTGAGATACGTTGGTGATACTACTTTGACGGCTTAAAGTGAGGAGGAACTAAAGGACCTATTGATGAGGGTAAAAGAAAAGAGTGGAAAAGCTGGCCTACTGCTCAATGTTAAAAAAAAACTAAGATAATGGCAAACAGCAATCTCAGTTCCTGGCAGTGACAGATTTTATTTTCCTGGGATCCAAGATCTCTGCAGATGGTGACTGTAGTCATGAAACTAAAATACTTTTGTTTTTGAGTGGAAGAGCTATGGCAAGCTGGGGCAAGCTAGTAAGAAGTAAAAATATTAAACTATCAACAAAGTTCAGAATACAGTCAGATCCATAAATATTGGGATATCGACATAATTTTAATCTTTTTGGCTCTATACACCACCACAATGGATTGAAATGAAACAAACAAGATGTGCTTTAACTGCAGACTTTCAGCTTTAATTTGAGGGTATTTACATCCAAATCAGGTAAACGGTGTAGGAATTACAACAGTTTGTATATGTGCCTCCCACTTTTTAAGGGACCAAAAGTAATGGGACAATTGGCTGCTCAGCTGTTCCATGGCCAGGTGTGTGTTATTCCCTCATTATCCCATTTACAAAGAGCAGATACAAGCTCCAGTGTTCATTTCAAGTGTGCTATTTGCATTTGTTGCTGTTAACTCTTAATATGAGATCCAAAGAGCTGTCAGTATCAGTGAAGCAAGCCATCATTAGGCTGAAAAAAACAAACAAACCCATCGCTTAAATATTTCAATCACTTTATTACATTTTATAGTGCATTTATTTATTAATATATCCATGCTTGCATGTATACCAATTAAACATCATGCAAACATTAACAATGCTTTTCATTTTATTTCACAGTTTGATCATCTGTGCACCTGACTACGCAGAGTGACGTTTGCAGCATTTGATCTGCAATAAGATCACATTTACAGGTATATCATTTAATGATGCTGTTTTTTAGAAGAAAATGATTAACAGCCTTATTAAATTGCTATTCGGCCAATTCAATAGGACTCTATATAAGCACAGAGAATATTTTTATTACAGAAGTTTGCAGTTAGTGAAATTCTATCCAAAAGCAAGTTCTTCACTAACTAAAAAACGTATCTAAATAAAAATGCTCTGTGCTTATATAGAGCCCTATTCAATTGCCCGAATTGTAATTAAATAAGGCTGTAAGGATTTTTGTTTTGCATTGATCAATGTTATTAATTAATTAATTAATCAAAATTAATTAATTAATTATTCATCAGTAATCATTACAAAAATATATATTGTCTATTTTACAATGCATAGGACATTGTAAGTACTTCAATATTTAAATTCCCTTTGTTATATGCATGTATGACAATTAAAAAGAATACTTTCAATGATTCATAAATTCATTCAAACAAAATATAAAATATGATGTTTACATCATTTTACAAATTTATCATATCTGCACCTGCTTGAACACAGTCACCTCTGCAGGATTTCACATCATAGAACATCAACTTCACAGGCATGTGATTCAATGATAATATTCAATCGAAAACAATGATTAAGTCTTTTTTTTAACATACACAACACTTATTGATTAATTATTTAACATATTTATTAATTAATCAATAATCAAAACAAAAAATAAACAATATCAATACATATATGCTTAGCCATTTACGTTTTAATAATGAATGACAATTACACATAACTTGATTTATTCATTATTTCATTTAAAAAAAAATATATAAAATATTTTCACCACAATCTATAGTTTGCTTAGAGCTTTTTTGCTTTGGCCTTCTTTAGGAAAACAGGATTACCGCTTTATGTTTTGCATTCATGATAGTTTTACATTATTTCATTAATCTATATTAATTTTATAATTACATCATAATTCTGTTCTTGCTCATTGTCTCACAGGGATAGCAACTGATAAGCACTTCAATATTGAAATCCCTTTATTACATTATGACCATATTTTATCTTTTAAAATGCATTCACTTAGGAATATATTGATGATTGCCTGTTTATGTTTTGCATTTATGTAAATTATTCATATATTTATTCAAACAAAAATTACAAATTCGTTTTACATAATTTCACAGATTCTTCATTTCTGCACCTGCTTCAAGACAGACAGTGACCTCTGCATGATTTCATGATGACATTCTTTAGAAATATAGGATTAAGTATTTTTTTAGTCCATTGATGACAGATATTGCTTAATTAATTTAAGTCATTCATTTTAAAAATTAATCAATAATTACAAGTAAAGCAAATACATTATGAATACAAATATACTTAGCCATTGATGTTTTAACTAATTACACTTTCACATCATATCTTGATTTATCGATTAATTCATTTAATACCCAAAAAAATGGTTTCACGCCAATCTATACTTTGCTCATAGCTATTTCCGTTTGCCCTTCTTTACAAAAACATGATTACCTGTTTAGATTTTGCAGTCATAACAGTTTTACATTCTTTTATTCATGTGTATTATTTAATTAATTACTTCATCATTCTGTTATTGCTCATTATCTAACAGGGATAGGACCTTAGAAGCACTTAAATATTTAAATACATTTATTATATTAGGACACCTTTTACCATTGTACAATGCATTTTCTTTGGCATATATTGATGATTAGGATTTACGTTTGCTATGTATGCCAATTATAAAGGATACTTTCAATGATTCAGAAATTAATAAAAAAAAAAACTTACAATGCCTTTATATGTCATTTTACAGATCCATCATCTCTGCACCTCCCTGAAGACACAGAGTGATGTCTGCAATATTTCAGTTGATATCACATCTAATTGACAGATATAATTATTGATGACAATCTTCATAAAAACAGGATTAACACCCTTATTAAATTGCAGTTTGGCCAATTAAATAGAGCTCTATATAAAGCACAGAGCATATTTTTGTACATTTTTTTTGAAGACCTTGCTTCTGGATAGAAGTTCACTAACTAAAAACTTATATAAAAACCATGCTCTGTGCTTATATAGAGCCCTATTCAATTGGTTAAATCGCAATTTAATAAGTCTGTAAGTGTTTTTTTATCAACATTATTGAAAGTTTGTCATTCATTAATTTATGTAATTAATTTTAATAAATAATCCATAATATATGCTTAGCCATTTATGTTTACATGAATGAGAATTACACTTCAGAACTTTATTTATTGATTAATTAATTTCCCTCATATATTATATCGTTTTTTCATGTCAATCTACAGTTTGCTAATAGCTCTTTTGTTTTATATATATATTTTACCAATATTTTTTTTATAAATATATATATGTTTAGCTATTTAGATTTAGATTTTAAGGTATGCAAAATAAAAATAACCCATTCATTAATTCATTTACTTTGGGATTCATGACAGTTTAATAAAGATGTATTTTAACAGATTACAATGGAGGACAACACAGAAGATAAGAAAGGATGTAAAAGAAGAATGGCAAGGGAACGGAAGCAGAGATGGAGAGATGCACAGACCCCTGAGACTTCACAACGTTTAAGAGAAGAAGATTGACAGAGACTTCTAAATAAAAGAAACATGACTAAAAAAGCACAAAATGAGTCTGCTGGAGCTTCAAAGAAAAGAAAAAGTAAACAAAAAAATGTCTGTAAAACATTCTCTAATGACCCAATATTGCCTCCTGACACCAATGTTGATAGAGATGACACCAATGTAGATATAGAAAGTTGTACTGAGATCTATATTGAGGAAGCTCACGATAGTCCTTTATTTACAGTACTAACATCAAATTTTTGGTTCGCGAACCGGGGACGTGAATTCCATCACATGTTCGCGAACTGACGAACATCGGCGAACCGCCATAGACTTCAATGGGCAGGTGAAATTCAAAACCCACAGGGACTCTTTCTGGCCACAATAGTGATGTGAAAGTTGTTTCAAGGGGACTAACACCTGGACTGTGGCATGCCGGAGGGGGATCCATGGCAAAACTCCCACGGAAAATTACATAGTTAATGCAGAGTCTGGTTTTAAGCCATAAAGGGCATAAATTTACCGAACATTCCTAAATTATTTGGAATAACATGCTTTAAAACATCAGGTATGATGTTGTGTCGATCAGGTAGTTTAAGGGTTACACCCGCTTCACAGTAACAGACCAATCTCCCCATTTAATGCACCGCAAAAAAACGCAAACAGTCCCTTTGCACAACCGCAAACTCCCCATTTGCACAAGGTTGGATACCAAGCTAGCCATGTCCCATTCCTTGTCCTCACTGATGTCATTGAAGGTCTCTTCCTCCACCCAGCCACCAAGGGTCCCCGAAAGGTGACAACAAGCCCCCTGGGACGCCTGCTGTGTTTGGTCTTCCACAAAGCCACCTTCCTCCTCTGACTACTCTTCTTCAGACTCCTCTCTCTGCGTTGCCTCTGTCTGCTTTATTATAAGGTGTGTACTGTTCAGTAGTACTATTCCTATCGGTTTAATCCCTGTTACGTCCACTATTAGGGGACGTGTATATGGCATGGATTTTTGGAACAGGGAGATGGAAAAAGATGCTTGGTCGGACCTCCCACTTCGAATTTGGGGCACTGCGCGTGCAATCTAAGGTGCCACCAAATAGGAGTGGTGTATTAAGTTGTACTATTCATTCCTATCAGTTTAATATCTGTTACGTTATCTATCAGGGGATGTGTATATGGCATGGATTTTTGGAACAGGGAGATGGAAAAAGATGCTTGGTCGGTCCTCCCACTTCGAATTTGGAACACTGCGCATGCAGTGTAATGTGCCACCAGATAGGAGTGGTGTATTAAGTTGTACTATTCATTCCTATCAGTTTAATACCTGTTACGTCACCTATCTTTCCTCCCAATAGCACATTCTATATGTCATCAACCGGCCTGTGTGTATTTAGAGAACCACACTTTAAGGCCCTTAACCTGGGACAAGGTGGCTTGGCTATCAGAATTGCCTCAGAGCCTTAAAAACTCGCCAAACCCCCTATTCAGACACTCACTATCATACTGGAAATGGGCCAAGAAACACACGGGTTTGTTCCCTGGATCCAACCAAATGACCCCAATTCTTGACCACCCTCAGGCCCCAAAACACATGAGCACAACATCACAACACTGGTGGAGGTCAAGGAAACTAGATAGACTGGGAGACTGGTTAGTAAAGGGCCAGATGCTCACCTATGAGGAAATGAGGGACAAGCATGAGCGACAGCTGTCAGAACATTACAATTACTGTAGGCTGAGGCATTTCACACACTCCCTGACCCAGAAACAGGGGACACCGGTCTTAAATTGTTTCTCCAAAATTTGTAAAGATAAACCTCTATCAAGGGGGATCATTGGGTCGCTTTACAAATATAAAACATTTGTTACTGGTTGAAGCGACACTGGGGGAAGGAACGGAGTCGGGGAGCCCTGGAGACCCTTCAGAAGCAACCGGCGGCAAAATCATCCCAGGAAAGGAGAGGTCGCTTACTGAAGCCTGCCCTATGGATACCCAAGGGTGATGGCCCAGGTTAGATATTGTAAATAATAAGCTAATACTGCTGGAGGGATGATAGCTAATAGGACTTTGGTGTTTCCTGCAGATTTACTCTTTACTATTGTCTGTTTTATCATGTTTTAGGTATCTCTTAAATTGCAATCACAGTAAAAAATAAGTAAAATTATTAACCTAAAAAGTAAAAATAAGGAGGAATAGCCAGCTAACTTTCACAAAATGTCATTATTGCAAATATGTATTTTTGCACAACTGTTATGCAAGACTGTTCAAAAATGCTTTATTTTTCATTACATGCTGTACGCCTTCTAAAATAAAAGAATTTAAATGCAAAAATTAGGTATTGTTGCAGCGACCAGAAAAATTGATGTTAGTTTGCCAGACAGAAAGTGCTCTAAAACTTTGCGTCTTGAACCCTAGTTGGTGGCGGATAAGTCACGCAAGTCATCCGGCATTCAGGGATAAAATACAGCAGCGTGTGGACCATTATTAGCTCAAGGCAGCTCATCTATCAGGCCTTTTTTAATCGAATGTATCGCCCACAGTCAGTCCCTTCGGGATCCATCCCTCATTCATCTTAAAAAAAGGTGAGGTAATCTAGACTTTTTTGACCTAGGCGACTTCTCTTATCAGTGACAAAACCTCCTGCTGCACTGAAGGTCCTTTCTGACAGGATACTTAAAGCGGGGCAGGACAGAAGTTCTATGGCAAATTGGGATAGCTCAGGCCACAGGGCAAGCGTGCACACCCAGTAGTTAAGGGGTTCATCGCTCCACATAGTGTCGATATCTGTAGTTATGGCGAGGTAGTCTGTTACCTGACGGTCGAGTCCTTCTCTGAGGGTGGACCCCGAAGGGCTGTGGCGATGCATAGGACTTAAAAAGCTCTGCATGTCCTCTATCAACAACACATCTGTAAAGCGTCCTCTCCTTGCCGGCGTGGTCGTGGGAGGAGGAGGATTATGTTCACCTCTTCCGCTGTTAGTTTGCCGTTGTGCTGTGACATCACCCTTAAACGCTGTGTAAAGCATACTTTTTAATTTATTTTGGAAGTGCTGCATCCTTTCCGACTTGTGGCAATTCGGTAACATTTCAGGAACTTTCTGCTTATACCGGGGGTCTAGTAGCGTGGACACCCAGTTAAGGTCGTTCTCCTTCATCCTTTTTATACGAGGATCCCTCAACAGGCACGACAGTATGAAAGACCCCATTTGCACAAGGTTGGATGCCGAGCTAGTAATGTCCCGTTCCTCGTCCTCAGTGATCTCACTGAAGGTATGTTCTTCCCCCCCAGCCACGAACAACACCACGGGTACCAGATAGGTGACAACGAGCACCCTGGGATGCCTGTTGTGGTTGGTCTTCCTCCTCCTCCTCAAAGCCACATTCCTCCTCTGACTCCTCTTCCTCACAATCCTCTTCCAGCGTTGCCGCAGGTCCAGCAAGCTATGCTGATAAGGCTGTTTTTGGGAGTGATGGTGACCACAACTCTTCCTCTTCCTCTTCACGCTCATCTACGGCTTGATCCAGCACTCTTCTCAGGGCACGCTCCAGGAAGAAAACAAATGGTATGATGTCGCTGATGGTGCCCTGGGTGCGACTGACCAGGTTTGTCACCTCCTCAAAAGGACGCATAAGCCTACAGGCATTGCGCATGAGTGTCCAGTAACGTGGCAAAAAAATCCCCAGCTCCGCAGAGGCTGTCCTAGCACCTGGGTCATACAAATACTCGTTAACGGCCTTTTCTTGTTGGAGCAGGTGGTCGAACATTAGGAGTGTTGAATTCCAATGTGTCGGGCTGTCTAAAATCAAGCGCCTCGCTGGCATGTTGTTTCGCCGCTGGATATCTGTAAAGTGCAACATTGCCTTGTAGGATTGCCTGAAATGGGCACACACCTTCCTGGCCTGCTTCAGGATGTCCTGTAAGCCTGGGTGCTTATGCACAAAGCGTTGTACAATCAGATTACACACATGTGCCATGCACGGCACATGTGTCAACTTGCCCAAATTCAATGCCGCCAACAAATTTCTTCCATTGTCACAAACCACTTTGCCGATCTCCATTTTGTGTGGAGTCAGCCACTGATCCACCTGTGCGTTCAGGGTGGACAGGAGTGCTGGTCCAGTGTGACTCTCTGCTTTCAGGGAAGTCAACCCCAAGACGGCGTGACACTGCCGTATCCGGGATGTGGAATAGTACCTGTGGAGCTGGGGGTGCCGTTGATGTGGAGCAAGACATAGTAGCAGCAGAAGAGGCCGAGGAAGTTATGGAAGAGGATGGAGTAGGAGGAGTAGAGGAGGTGGCAGCAGGCCTGCCTGCAAGTCATGGCGGTGTCACCAACTCCTCTGCAGAGCCACGTATTCCATGATTGGCAGCTGTCACCAGTTTTACCCAATGCACAGTGTAGGTGATATACCTGCCCTGACCTTGCTTTGCAGACCAGGTATCCGTGGTCAGATGAACCCTTGCCCCAACACTGTGTGCCAGAGATGCCATTACTTCCTTTTGCACAATCGAGTACAGGTTGGGGATTGCCTTTTGTGCAAAGAAATTTTGGCCAGGTACCTTCCACTGCGGTGTCCCAATAGCTACAAATTTTGTGAACGCCTCAGACTCCACCAGCTTGTATGGTAAAAGCTGGCGGGCTAAGAGTTCAGACAAGCCAGCTGTCAGTTGCCGGGCAAGGGGGTGACTTTGTGACATTGGCTTCTTACGCTCAAACATGTCCTTGACAGACACCTGACTGTGGGCAGATGAGCAGGGACTGCTCAGGGCGAGACACGGAGTGGCGGATGGTTGAGAGGGGACAAGCCGGGCAGCATTGGTTGACGTGGCTGAAGATGCTGGACCAGGAGGAGGATGGCGGCTTTGACTTTGTGTGCTGCTTGTACTCATGTGTTGATCCCATAGGCGTTTGTGATGTGACATCATGTGCCTTCGCAAAGAAGTTGTACCTAGGTGGGTGTTGGACTTCCCACAACTCAGTTTCTTTTTGTACAGGTTGCAAATGGCATTGCTGTTGTCACAGGCAGACACACGAAAAAATTGCCACACTGCTGAGCTCTGCAATGACGGCATTCTGGTGGTGGCAACAGCATGTGTTGTCTGGCGTGCTGTCTGGCTGACCCCGGGTGCCGATGCATGCTGTCTGACTGTGCCACTAGCTACTTTCGACGACCTCCCGCTGCTTCCAACTCGTCTCCTCCTCCTCTCTGTCTCCCCATCTGAACTTTCCTCCTGTTCTTCTTCTCTTATAGCGGGCACCCACTGACGCATCGTCATCATCAACCGCTTCACTTGTATCTGACAACTCAACAAAGGAAGCAGCACCGGTACAACATCATCATCATCATCATCAGACCGTACGTCCATGTGTGTAATGCTGCCTGACTGGGACATACCCCTGTTATCTACATCCTTTGGCACTAATGTTTGTGCATCACTTATTTCTTCCAACGGATGTGTAAATAACTCTGCTGACGGATCAAGTGAAGCGGCTGTGGTGCTAGTGTTGGTGGTGGTGGCAGGCGGGCGAGTGGTAGCTGGAGAGGTGCCCGAAGCTAAGCTGGTGGAGGATGGTGCATCTAGGTCCCGAGCGGAAGCTGTAGAAGATTGGGTGTCCTGTGTTAGCCAGTCAACCATGTCCTCAGAACTTTTCAAGTTCAGGGTACGTTGCCTCTGAAAACTGGGCATTATTCTAGGGCCAAAGGGAATCACAGCACCACGACCACGACCTGCCTCTGCCTGTCATTTTTTTTACGATTAGTGGTACTATGCGTGCAAGCTACTGTGACACCAGATATGAGTGTCACTGTGCACTGGCAAAAGTTGGCAGAGTAGGTGCTGTAGGCCTCACACACACGCCTGTAGGCAGGCAACTGATATTCAATCGATTACAGTCAAAAAAGGGTTCTTTTATGTCACTGTACACTACAGTTGCACCAGATATGAGTGTCACTGTGCACTGGAAAAAGTTGGCAGAGTAGATGCAATAGGCCTCACACACACGCCTGTAGGCAGGCAACTGATATTCAATCGATTACAGTCAAAAAAGGGTTGTTTTATTTCACTGTACACTACGGTTGCACTAAATATGAGTGTCACTGTGCTCTGGCAAAAGTTGGCAGAGTAGATGCAATAGGCCTCACACACACACCTGTAGGCAGGCAACTGATATTCAATCGATTACAGTAAAAAAAGTGTTGTTTTATGTCACTGTACACTACGGTTGCACAAGATATGACGTATCACTGTGCACTGGCAAAAGTTGGCAGAGTAGATGCAATAGGCCTCACACACACGCTAGCAGGCAGGCATATGCAATTAGATTACACAGAAAAAAAAAATGACGTTCTAGCCCTAAAAAGGGCTTTTGGGGTTGCTGTCCTTGCAGCAGATATCAAATGAGTCCTTCAGGTGTGTAGTGAAATCTAAATGCACAGCCTGGCTATCTATTTCCCTATTAAATCAGCAGAAAAAAATAATAAAATAAAATAAATGATGTTCTAGCCCTAAAAAGGGCTTTTTGGGTTGCTGTCCTTGCAGCAGATATCAAATGAGTCCTTCAGGTATGTAGTGAAAGCTAAATACACAGCCTGGCTATCTATTTCCCTATTAAATCAGCAGCAGATAGAATATATGTCCTCTCTCAACGAATGTAGGTTCAGAATGATTCTAAAATTGAGGCTGTTCTTCAGATGGAAGTCCCTGGAAGGGAGTGTATGCTGCTGACTGGCTGGAATGTGTCTGCTGACTGTAAGGTGCAGGGTCAAAGTTTCCTCAATGATAAAGAATAGGGGGCGGACCAAAAAGCGCATGTGTTCGCCGTTCGATGCGATCGTGAACATGCAAAAAGCGCCGCGAATAGTTCTCCGGCGAACTGTTCGGAACATCACTAATAATGAGTGATCCAAAATTTCCAAATTATACAAATTTTAAGAAAAACATTAGGTTTTATAACAGTGCAACTTCATTTGCTTCAATGTTGCAACATTAGCAGAAAATGTCTCAGGACATGGGCCTTACTGTTTTAAAGTCCAAGGACAGAGAACAAAGGAAATTTGCACAGTTATATGTCCTTGATACAATGGAAGCTGTTGATCAACGAATGATGCTTCCTGAAAATAAACAGGGGTTACCCATAGTCTTTGAACAGCTTGATAGCATTATGGCCAACAAACCATATAGTAAAGCATACAAAAAATTAGCAGAGGTTGAAAAAGAACAACAGGCACATGCGCAAATACATCAATTGCCAATGCCAAGAATAAATATGGTTCTCAAAAGAGATCGCCATACTGATGAAAGACGGTATAATTTACCAACAGCAAATGAGGTTGCCATGGTATTTAAAAATGATGATGGGGAACCACCATTTGAGCGGGATATTAGAATATATCCACGCAATCAAGAGCAACCTTTTATAAACGTGAATATTTTAGGTAGTAATTTGGATCCAATGACATATCCCATTTTCTTTCCAAATGGGGAGCCAGGATGGCAACCAAAATTACAGTTGCAAAGTTATCCCAATAGTAAAGTTCGTGTTAGAAACAATATTTCTATGCTGGAATATAAAGTGGCACAAACTGCTGTACGGGATCATTTTAATCCTTTTTTTATGTGGGGACAAACTCACACAACAATGGATTACTGATTCCTATCTACAAGTCGAAGCAAATAATCTAAATGTTGTCACATTTCAACAAAACAAGCTTCGAGTAGAACAATATTGTGGATTGGTGGATTATGTCGCTGAAATAGATGCAAACAGAGACATTCCTGCTGGAAGAGAAATGATTTTGCTATCCTCTTTCCAAGGATCTCCTTGCAATATGCGAAAAAGATACAATGATGCCATGGCTATTGTCACTAAATTTGGCAAACCAGATTTATTCATTACATTTACATGTAATCCACAATGGCCAGAGATCAAAAAAAAATTACAGCTTGGACAAAATACTTATGACGACCAGATTTGGTGGCAAGAGTATTCAAAATAAAACCAAATTCATTAATTCATGATATAACTAAAGCACACTTATTTGGGAAATGTGTGGCTTTTGTTTATACCATTGAATTTCAAAAAAGAGGCCTGCCACATGCACATATACTTTTAATCTTGCAAGAATCTGCTGAACTGCCACATTCAGAGAAACATTCCAAACTTTATGAGATTGTAACTCATAGAATGATACATGGTGGAGATATCAATCCAAATTCACCATGTATGGAAAATAAAAGATGCACAAAAGAGTTTCCAAAACAATTTCAAATGCAGACTTATGCTAATTGTGATGGATACCCTTTGTATAAAAGAAGAGAAGGACACACAGCTATTATTCGTGGCCAAAAGGTCGATAATAGATATGTTGCTCCATACAATCCACATTTGCTGATGAAGTACAATGCACATATCAATGTGGAAGCTTGCACTTCTATCAAATCCATCAAATATGTGTATAAATATATATACAAAGGATAGGCTACAGCAACTGTTGTTGTGCAAGTTTCACAAAATGAAAAAGACAATACAATTTTACATGACGAACTTTCATCTTATTTAGATCATCTCTATGTAAGTGCTCCAGAAGCAATGTGGCGTCTTCTCAAATTTGAGATGCATGATCGGTCACATGCTGTGTATCGATTAACTGTCCATTTGCCACAAATTCAATTTGGTTCTTTCACTGCAGACAATGAAAGAAATGCTTTAGCACAAATTGAACATAGAGCAATAACACTTACTGCTTGGTTTCAATTAAATTGTCAGGACACTGAGACCAGACAATTTTTATACATTGACATTCCAAATCACTATGTATTTGTAAATGGTGAATGGCAAAAACGAAAAAACCTAATAATAAAATGATTCCAAGAATTTATACCGTCAGTGCACGAGACATTGAACGTTTCAGTTTAAGATTACTTCTTTTACATGTTCCCGGTGCACAAAGTTATGAACATTTACGCACAGTCAATGACATAGTAGTTTATGATACTTTCCAGTTAGCTGCAAGACATCAAAACCTCCTGGCAGATGATAAAGAATGGGAGGAATGTCTTGAGGAAGCGGCACTATGTCAAATGCCAAAGCAAATGAGAGAACAATTTGCTTTCATTTGCATCTTTTGGAATGTACCTGATGCATTAACTTTGTAGGAAACATTGAAATTACATATGTGTGAAGATTTCTTGAAATTTTACAATGAGATCATTGTGCTTTTGAAAGCATTAATGGAAATACAGGAAATCTTTCTTTGTCATGGATTACATTTTGCCAATTTTAATCTGCCTGATCCAGGAATTATAGATGAAATTAACTTGAAACTTTAAATGCATTATAATTGTAAGCATTTAACGCCATCACAAATGAAATAAATGATGACATGCTCAAAGAGCATTATTTCTATCTGGATTGCCCTGGTGGATCAGGAAAAACGTATCTATATAATTTGTTGATGAGTTGCATTCGAACACGGTCAAATAGCACTGCCATTTGCAACCACTGGAATTGACGCACTTTTGTTAGAAGTTGGTAGAACTGTGCATAGTGGATTTAAACTGCCATTTCCCATTCTGGAAACATCAGTGTCGGATATTCGAATAAATTCATTACAAGCAAAAAAAAATTCACAAGGGTAAATTAATTATAACAGATGAGGCAACTATGATGTCATGTCATGCCCTGCAATGTATTGATCGAGGACAAACTTTTAAATCTGTGGGTATTTTTTTGAAGGAACCTGTGTTTGCACATGGACAACTCTATGTTGCATTTTCAAAATACAATAATCCAGAGGAAATAAAAATTCATATTGAAGAAAACCCAAATCAGTGTGATTTACCAAAAACATTGTGTACTATGAGGTGCTGTAAACATAGAGAACAGTGGTTTCATTTCAAGGACAACATTTTATGTCACTTAGACTCATTTTAGAGGACCACTATTTCAACAAGAAACTCTATACAATGGCAAACAAACATAGATAACAGTGGTTTTACTTCCAGGTCAAACTTTTAGCTCTGAGACTTAGCTGGGACTCTTTATGGTGGACCACTATTTCACATAGGAAACTCTATGTGCCATTTGCACAAACTACAACAAGAACAACAAAAAGTTCCAAAAAAACAAAAACAACAATAAACAGTGGTTATATCCCATAGACAAAATTAAAAGTCTGCTGCACTCTTTGTAAGGGAACCACTTGGACATATAAAAAAATGCAATGTCTTCATATATAACAACATTGAAAAAAGAACACTTTTCTTATTTCAAAGACGTTATACCACACCAAATGTAGAGAACAGTGGTTTTATTTGGAGGACGTAATTTTATGTCACTCAGACTATTTTTAGAGGACCACTATTTCTATGTGCCATTTTCAACAACTACAACAATAAAAACAAAAATTAACAGATTGGAATGTGTTAGAACTTACCTTTTCACATGATTGCCCCCACAAAACAATTAGGTGGCATTTTCATTAAATTCAAGGTTAAATGTTATTGTTTTATGTTACTATTTTACATGTTAACATTGTATTTTAAAAGTTGTGGAAAGTTGGTTCATTGTATATTGTATATAGTTAAGGATTTATGTTACTAGAAGTTTCCCCGTTTCTTAATACATTGAAATGTATAATTAAATATGGAGTATTGATCCAGGGAGTAATCTGATCGCCAGTTAATGGGGTCAGGAAGGAATTATTTTTTTCCCTCTTTGATACAATTGGCCAAGTTTCAATGGGGGTTGTTATTGTTTGCCTTCCTCTGGATTCAATACCTATTTAGTTTAACAAGAAATTAAAAAAATATTGAATGTTACAAGGCATGTAATTGTTCAAAATAGTTATTCAGAGAAAGTTTACATACTCTTCTGTTATTCATGCATAACTATCAATTCTAAATGTTAGTAGTGATCAAAAAAATCGTTACAGATTGTTTCAAATACAAGTTGCATGTTACAAAATGTTATGTTATGGTTTACAATATGTATTCATGAAAACTTCAGCCATTGTTATATTGTTATTACATATATGTCAATTAAAAGAGTTAATATTGAACAAAAATATTCCATAACTGTTGGTGAAATACAAGTTGAAAGTTCAAAAAATAAAAAGTTTTAATCAAAAATTGGTATTTATTTGTAGATAAAAAAAGTTAAGAATGTCAGACACTCACATTGTATGGAAAACACTTTTAACAGCATTAAAATTTTATTGCCTCATCATTTTTGACGGGCAAGTCACTAGTTTTTAATATTTCCCATCCCTTATCTGAATGATTAATCAGAAAGTATGGATTTACAGTATATATTTTAGATATATTTTAGATTCAATATTATTAACTTACATTTTATGTTTTCTTTAATGATTCAAAAATTACATAAAAGCTTAAATTATCAGTAATACACAAAGGATTACAAATATATAATATATATTACTGTCTCTTATTCTAGTAAATAATGTTCATACGGCACAATATTAACAAGCTGTCACTGCTGCAAGCAATCTCATATCCCTTCCAGCTCATTTTAGTTTCTAGCAAAGGATTTGTCATTTTTCTTGAATTATGATTAGTTGGCAGATAGATTTTGAAATATGTTTTGATTTTGAGATAAATATTTCAAATAACTTGAAGCCAAATTTACAAGGATTAAAATATTTTCTGCAAGGTATGACAGCCCGAGTGCAGTTTAATAAAAATGCATCTGTATTGTCAATTAAAATAAAAGTATATTGTTCTGTAAATGTAGTCTTTCAAAGTAGTATCATTTTGATAACTATTTTACATATGGAATATTGAGCAAAGGGTAAAATTTGCAAATAGACAAACTGAATTTTGTTTCTTCATAAGGCAAATAGTAAAAACATACAGATATAGATTGCAAATAAGTTTCAGATTACCTATATGTTTAGTGTCATCTTAAGACAGGAAGCACCAAAAAGTGAGTTCATATTAAATTGGTATAAAATAGTAGATTTTTTATAGTATATGGAAACTTTATTAGAAATATATATAAAATAAAAGTACCGTATTAGAAATTAATATAAAACTATTAAAAATATATCATATATATACAATTATGGTACTACGGGCCGTTGGGAATGCTCAGGAATGTTGCGGGTCTAGAGAAGTGAGGCCCGCAGTTGCGGTCCTGCAATAAGCGCGGAAGCACCCATTGCAAGGGTCGTGATGAGCGCTGCAGGTGCTCATTGCGAGGCCCGTAGGACTTAGGCTGCAATGAGCACCGGAGGTGCTCATCGCGCGACATGTAGGACCTTAGGCTGCAATGAGCGAAGTAGGACTTGGGACGAAGCACGTAGAACGGCCAAACCAGAAAACTGGAAAGACCACCAAAAAGCACAATTATGCCTCAAATTAACTTACACACTCACACACAGCTCAGGGGGAGAGAGAGGGAGTGAGGTTGCAAGTTAATTTGAGGCAAATTTGGCGTTTTTTCACGATCAAAAATCCCATAAGCGAGAAAAGAAATGGCGACCGAAAAAATGTAAAAGTATGAAAACCTGGCCGAAGGCAATAAAAAACAGACCAAAGCCAGTAACACTTAACGCAAGCCAGCAACACTTAACCCAAGCCAGTAACACTTCACGCAAGGCAGTAACACTTAACCCAAGGAAGTAACACTAATTGCGAGGCCCCTCAGCTACAAGGGGGGGAGAGACTCGCAATGAGTGCCAAAGTTGCTGATTGAGAGCTTGCGATGAGCGCCGAAGGTGCTCAAGCATAAGGCATATAAAGTACACATGGGGAGAGGCTTGAAATGACCACCGAAGGCTCATGATGAGTGCCGAATGTAATCACTGCAAAGCAGGAAAGTTGAAGTATACGGGGGGAGAGACTCGCAATGAGCGCTGAAGGCACACGATGACTACCAAAGGCACTCAGAGCGGGGCTCGCTATGAGTGCCGAAGGTGCTCAGAGGGGCAAAATCCTCACATTGTGGCGCAAACATCATTTCCAGGCTTACAATTTTATTCCCGTGATTTTTGACGGGCAATTTCCTAGTATGGTATAAAATAAAATTACAAGTTACAAAATCCCAGCTATTAAAAATTATATATCCTCAGTGGTGAAGTTTTTTTTTTTGCATCGTACAGTTGTTTCTGACTCTCCAAGGACCATAACACACCCGGACATCTTTAACCACTAGACCACCAGGCAACCATGGTGGTGACAAGAAGGTTAATCATAAAGCTGTTTTTGTGAGCTAAGTATAATCAAACATCCACAAATTTGTCTAATAAATGTAAGAGGAATTACCTCTTCAAAATAGTTCTCCTATTGACAGTGTGCTTTAGTAAAGTGAAAAATTAAAAAAGCTCCTATACAGCTATAAAGTCTTAATTACCCAAGCTATGGCTGGCTGTTGAATTTTAGCAATCAAGGAAAAACTCATATATAGCTATTCTATATCAAATTCCCTGAGTTGTCGGGGGGAAAAAATCTGCACAAACACACCATGCCTAAGTCCCAATAAGAGGGACATCCTTTCTAAAGGACTATATGCCCAAGAAAACGTAGTTCAGAACCTCAGTAAATTATGATCACCACAGTGATCCATTCATAACCTTGAACCCATTCATATAAGTTTAAAAAATGAACAGACCAATCATTACTTCCTAATACAGGTTTTAACATAGCCAGTGATACATTATAACCTCTCTGTAATTTTATATGTAGTAGACTCAAACAACTAGGCCCTTATTCAATTGCAATTTGTCCAATTGAATAGGGGTCTAAATAAGCACATAACATATTTTTTTTAAGAAGTTTTTAGTTAGCAAGCATCTATCCAAAATCAAGGTTTTTACTAACTAAAAACTTCTTTAAAAAAAATATGCTATGTGCTTATTTAGACCCATATTCAATTGGCCAAATCGCAATTGAATGAGGGCCCTAGTCTGTATACTACTAACCTAAATGGGCCATGGCATATCAATCAATATTTGTTTTCCTATTGGCCGTTTTGCTGCACAACTTCAGCAGCTTTCTCAAAGGATTAGTCTTAGAGGACAACTGCTTTGACAAGGAAGAGGTATTTATATCTCACTTCCTATTTCCTGAAATGGCCTAATAGAATCACCCTAAACTAATTATCTACAATATGTATTAGTATAGAGGGAACTAATCCATACCACAGGTATCATTTTAATGAAATATGTGCTATGTAATAGTAATCTCCACACCATGAAGTTCTTACCTAAAAACACATTAACGTGTAATAAATAAATAATATCTCCTCATGAAACAACAAATAAATAACTCATATCCAAAAACATATAAAACAAGTGTGTAAGGCATGCTGTTGAAGTAATTCAAATAAGTGCATAACAAGTAACAAAATCTGCAATGTAATGACCAGTTACCGTCATACCTGGGATATCCCCAAAGCCCAACAAACCTGAAATAATGACATGACACCAATCTGGGTATAAAAAAAACTGGCCACAGCTTCTTTATTAACCTTAACAGGGTGAACCAAAACCAATTTCTTAATTAACCAAATTACCAACTAGTGCTTGCCCGCCCTACTTAGCATAAGACCCCTCAGGGGACCCTGCGCCCCTAGAGGCTCCTCCTAGGCAAGCACTACTGCCATAAAAAAACAGCACCTCGGGCCGCTCAAACATTCTGGCATACCCCACTATATGCTCCACCAGCTTGCGCCACTTAAGACCTCTAACCCCCAACCACCGTAGAGACACCCGATCTGAAGGGAATCCCAGCTGCAAACCTCCATCCTTGATCCCAGCCTCCTTCCTGGTCCAGTAAATATAAGAGTGACCCATGAGCCACACCCGCCAAGGGGAACCAGTTCGCTAATCCGAAAAGCCCCCCAAAAAGCGAGCGAAAACGCCATCTGAAACAGTAGAGCCTAGCACTCAGATTTGCAAATTCTACCTAGCTCGCCATATAAGGATTGCAAAACTGCAAACAATATAGGCCTCCTCACATCCTTTCTTTTGGTCCCCCGTCTCATTCCCTTTAAAGCCTTCCTCACACAGAAGTTTTTTGTGACATCTGGCCTCCCCTCCAGCTTCAACATGAAGGCCATGGCTGTTATCTTCCTACCTACCACGGACGGGGATATTCCCCGCTCCTGGCACTGCAGTATGAACGTGATGAGGGTACTCAGATCATTTACCTCACCGTCACTCTTTCTGGCTAACTCTTCCCCAAAAGTTTCCCACTCCTGCCACAATTTCTTATAACTCATCCACGTGGTTGGTGCCTGCGAATTCCTTATCAACTCCCCTAGCTCCACGCTCCCATGTTCCATAAATGGCGTGGTAACGGGATTCCTGTCTCGGACGCCGATGGAGCCACCTGCCGGAAGCGATCCCACTGTGACCGGGACAACGCATCTGCTATCACATTTTGAACCCCAGGCACATGCTTTGCCCTAAAGTTAATGTTACACTGCATGCACCTAAGAACCAACTGCATAATCAATCTTACCACCCGCAAAGAGGAAGCTGACAGCGAATTGACCGCCTGCACAACCCCCATGTTGTCACAATGAAATATCAGCAGCTGGCTGCTGCAACCACTATAGGAAAGAGTTCTAAGAATGGCAATTTTTTTGTTAGCCCACTCTGGCGGCCACTGCTCAGCGCACCATTGACCCCTTAAATAGGCCCCAAATCCGAAGCTACCCGCCGCATCGGTAAAAAGGTCTATCTCCGTATTGTTGACGGGAACTGCCGGGATAAAACATCTCCCATTGAAAGAATCCAAGAACATTAACCATACTTCTAAATCCTCCTTCATCTCCATGGTGACCCTAATAAAGTGGTGAGGTTGCTTTAACCCGGCAGTTCCCAGCGACAAGCGCCTAGAAAAGATCCTTCCCATAGGAATTATCCGACAGGCAAAGTTTAACTTTCCTATCAGAGATTGAAGGGCCTTAAGGGTCACTTTCCGGGCTCCCCGTGTTTCCCCCACTCTGGCCTTGAGATTGGTTATTTTATCGTCCGGAAGATGGCACTCTAACCTCCCCGAATCAATTGAAATCCCCAGGAAGTTTAGGACTGTACATGGACCCTCAGTCTTTTTCTCTCGCAATAGGGATCCCGAAGTCTTTCGCTACGGACGTGAACACGTCCATCAGCTCCTCACAGACCTTAGAACCACCCTGTCCAACAAAAAGGAAATCATCTAAGTAATGGACTAGGGAATTGGATCCTGACTTGACCTGCACCACCCATTGCACAAAGGAACTAAAAGCTTCAAAATATGCGCATGATATAGAGCACCCCATAGGCAAACACAAATCGACATAATAGTTGCCTTGAAAGTGGCAACCTAGTACATGCTGACTCTCCTCGTTTACCGGAAGCAATCTGAAAGCAGACTCAATGTCTACTTTTGCCAATAGGGCGCCCCTGCCTGCTAACCGAAAAAGCTTTATGGCCTGATCAAATGGGGTGTATTTAACTGCTGACAATTCCCTATCGATCTCGTCATTCACCGATCCCCCTTTGTGGTAAGAAAGGTGATGTATCAGCCTGTACTTGCCAGGCTCCTTTTTGGGAACCACGCCTAGGGGTGATAACCTCAAGTTTGGGACGGGTGGCTCCCGAAAGGGGCCAGCCATCCGTCCCAAAGCCAGTTCTTTTGAGATCTTCTCCCTAACGATGCCGGGGAACTGACCTGCTGATTTTAAATTAGGGGGAATGAACAATAGCTCAGGGAAAGTCTTAAATGGAATAGAAAAACCGCCGTCAAAACCAACTCGGATCAACTCTGCCTTTTTTGCGTATCCTCTTCGCCTACCGTACATTTCTAACCAGGGAAGCATCCTTTCTAGCCTGATCGGCGTTCTCGCCTTTGGAAGCGGGCTCAGACTGCCCTGCAGTTTCGCACAATTTCTTAAAACACCGGAACAATGGGTGTGGATGCCCGCATTCCGAACACTCGTGCCTGAATCTGCAGGCAGATCCCCATTTGCATGAGCTTTCGTTGTATAGGAAGCAACATCCCTTCTTAACTGAGCTGGCAACCTGCTGCTGCCTATTCCCGGACCCGCGAAAGGACTGAGCCGCTCTGAGTGGGGTGACTATCTTCATCCATATGCCTACCTCCCTATCATCCCATCTCATCTCCTCCCTAACAGCCATCCTCTGCCTGAACTGTTCGTCATACGACCACCAGGCCATACCCCCGTATGTCCTATGGATGATGTCTATTTCGTCCTGGTAGCAGAATAGGGCACAGCAATATTCTAGCTTCCTTTCCCCGACTATGCTTGCCAAGATTGCGAACGCTTGTGACCAATTCGCGAAGGTTTTGGGGATTCTCTTAAACCTACGCTTTCTCTCATCCTCCTCTTTTTTGCTCTCATCCCGGGATGAGTCCTCCTTGACCTCAAAATACTGATCCAGCAGCAGCAAGGAAAACATTTCTATAAACTCCCGCTTCCATATCCTATCTTTTAGCTCCTGAGCTACGTGAACTCCCAGAGGGCCTATCCTGCAGAGGGTGGGGGCTGCTAGCGCCGTATAGGCTACCACGGTAGATGATGTCGAGTCACTCCTACCCGTTTTCTGGCTCTCCCCCGAGCTCTCCGTCTGACCCCCTCCCGCAGCTACCAGAGTTGCTGGGACCCACGCCTGTGCCGCTGACTTCCCTCCTTCTAACTTAGACAAAACAGTCCTCAAGAGCTCCACTTTAGTGTCTGATTGTGTTCCTTGTACTGACTGTGCTGTGTGCGTGCATGAGCCGTGCATGAGCCAGCGTTAGGTGTTGCGGCTTTCCTGCTCGACTCTGCCGGGATAGCATCCCACCGTGCTGCAACCGAACTTGATAGGTTATCGTCGCCACTCCACCGGCGTGTCGCTGCCTCTCGTGCTGATGACCTCTGCGAACCTGCGTAAAAAGCCGTGGACCTGTGTGATTGGTACACATGAGACATTCCTTGCCTCCCCCCCAAGGCCCTTTCCAGCCTGCGGGGCTCCTCCCTGCCACTTCTCCTGCTGTGTGACTTCCGTGTACTCCTGTACCTAACCCTAGATCTACCAGGGGAGTAGCTTCTGTCCTGCCTTCCTCCAGCTACTACCCCACTATCCGACCTCTCGTCTGGGGATGAAGTGTCATACCTCCAAAACTGCTTGTCGCTCTCTACATCCTCCAAATACCCTGCAGCTGCCAATCCAGCCCTGGGCTCTATAGAAAAGTCTCTGCTTGCCTGACTTGCCCGGCTACCAGGCCCCTCAACCAGTGGGGCCCCTTTGCACCCATTCCCAGCTTGGGTTCAAGCCTGTAACCCCCTACTGCCTGGCCTTGTTGTGATGGGATTAACCCGTCCCTCCCCATCAGGTCGTCTGTCCCCTGGGCTCCTCTGGGTGCTGCCTAATCCATAGGTCTGTGTTGGTGCCTGCTGCTGGCTCCTACTTCTTTGTTCTGGGGCCCTGGCTCCCCCCCCCCAGGTAGCTCCCTTCCTAGGCCTATGCCCCTCCTGCTCCTAGTGAGCATACCTTGCAGCCTGGTTTGTGGCTGGTCCACACCCTCAGGTGGCACTACCTCTTCCTGGGCTTCCTGCCTATCAGACCCAGCATCAGACCCCACTGCTGCGGCTGACCTATTTTCTTTGATGATCACAGACCTCAGATCCCGCGGGACCAGTGACTCACCCTTCCTGCTGTCAGCGCCGTCCCTCCTGGCCTCTGCCGTCCTCCGCAGAGCCGCCGGAAGTGACGCTGACGCCACTTACGGTCGCGCCATTACTTGCTGTCGGGCCCCGTCACTTCCGGTCGCGCCATTATCTTTGCGCCGAGCCTCCTGGAGCCACATGCCAAGCACATGCTGTGCCACCTCTGCAACTCCCAGCACCTTCGGCCCGCTGGATGCTTCCTCGGCGTGCCTCCTCGCCCACGACTTCCCGCCGGGCCCAGCATCCCTCTGACCAGTAGAAGGGGCTGGCTGGCTCCTTGAAGGGGCTGATGGCCCAGGGCTCAGTCTTGCCGGAGGCCTGGCTCTTCTGGGCGGATGCTGTCTGGACTCCCGAGGTAGGATGGCCGAGGTGGATGGGGGGAAGGGAGGTGAAGGAGAGGGGGTCCAGGAGGAGGGGAAGGTGGGCTATTGGGAATATCAGGGGACAGTTCCCTACTATAAATAGGAGGGGGGTAGGTGGGACAATAGAGGGGGAACTATCCCTAGCATGGGGTAACTCTGGGGATGGAGGCCACCAACGCTGATAGCCAATCCTGGCCTTTTTCAGCTGCAGCCTCCCTAATCTGGCCTAGCAGAGACTCCATGGGCCTCATTCAATTGAGATTTGGCCAATTGAATAGGGCTCTAAATAAGCACATAGCATATTTTTTTTAAAGATTGTTTTAGTTAGTGTAAACCTTGCTTTTGGATAGATGTTTACAGACTAAAAACTTCTATAAAAAAATATGTTATGTGCCTATTTAGAGCCCTATTCAATTGGCCAAATTGCAAGTGAATGAGGGCCCATGTCTGCAGATGACATTATGGTAAATAGGAGGGGGGAGTAGTAAACTGTCACACTACTTATCACAACTAACCTACAGCTCTTGCTTAGGCTCATGTGTGCTCAACTGCCCCACACATCCCCCTAAAAAAACTCTGTTGAAACCCCTCCTCTCTCCCCTCTCTACCAATCAGAACCAATCCTATCCTTTGATTCCTGCTCTGGTCACCACCCACTCCCCTTCCACTTCGCTCTGCCGTGGGTTCAAAGATCTTACTGATAAACATGTGTAGTATGCAATAAAACCACCTCTTGGATGGCTAAATGTGTAATCAGTAAATAAATGATGTCACAGGTATATATGATAAATAAAACCTCCTCCAAGAGCTCAAATGCATATACAGTCGGCAAGAGAACTGTATAACAGTTATGTATTGTGCAGGGGCGGCCCGTCCATTGGGGCGTCAGGGCAAACGCCCCCCCAAATATTTTCTTCACCCTGCAATAAAAAAAACACAACAATGTATTAGTATAACCCAAAAACAAATAAATATAAGGTGTACATCATCATTTCAAGTCTAAATAGTATTAAAAATGAAGTAAAGTTAGTAAAGGGACACTGTCACTTTAAAATAACCCTTGCGCTACATTAACTAATGCTGTGTATCTATATAGCCCCCTGCCTGCACCCTGTGTGATCAAATTACAATAGTTATACACTGTGTACACTAACCTTTAGACTCTTCTCTCTCTTCAATGAGTCCTGGCCTGGCCCCCTGACCGTTAATGCATGCCGCCCACCATCACAGTGACGATATGCATGGGCGGTCATAAATGTATCAATTAATAAATGACAGTCTTCCATCATTGACCAATCAATGATGGAAGGCTGTCCAGTTACTAAGTGATCAATCTAAACCCACCCAGACCGTTAGCCCTGAGCGCCCGCCAGCAAATAGGGCCTCGAGTTATCATTTTGATTGACTGATACAGTCAATAAAACCACCAGTTCCCTGTCCCTTCCCCCTTTCTGTTTCCTGACCCTGGTCACGCTGAGACTGAGAGACCTCCCTGGCTGAATCTACTCACCTGCTCTGCCTGCCTAACACAGTAAGTCTACACCTGCCTCTGCCTGGCACCTGCCCTGCCCCTGGCCAAACCAAAACCCCTAGTAGCCCCTAATAAAAGTTAGGGGTGACCAGTTACCCCCAGTCCCCCACTATGCCTGCCTGGCCTGCCAGTGCCACCTACCCAGCCACCCACCAACTACCACCGACGACCCCAGCCATCACCCCCATGTGGCCTGTGCCACCCCCGATCAGGCCTGCCCTATGCTAGCCTAGCTATGCCATCATGCCACCGCCGGATTACCCCGATCACGGGATCGGGGTAGTCGGGTGGTGAGCGGGGTGGCACAGGCCCACATGGGGGTGATCGGATCACCCCCTTGATGAGGCCTGTGCCACCCCTGATGACCTCCATGTTGCCGCCCTATGCCACCCCCGAGGCCCGATCACCACCGGGCCCCCGGCACCACCCCGATGCGGCCTATGCTACCCCGGGTATTCGGGCAGTGAGCGGGGTTGACCAGGCCACATGGGGGTGGATGTTCACCCCCATGAGGCCTGTGCCACCCCTGGTCGTGGCCTATGGGCGACCGATGGGCGCCTGACCGTGACCGACCCCACCCTGGATGAACCAACTACCTACCCCCCCCCCCCCCCTATTTTTATTCCATTTTTAGAAGTAACAGGCATGTATATGTGCCTGTCACTTCTAAAGATAAAATAAAAATAAGGGAAGGGAAAAAAAAATACAGTAAAAACATTATTACAATTAAACAGTAAGCTAACACATTGTTAGTACAGTTAGTAACACATTTTATACAAAAATAAACAGCTTTAAACAAACATTAATAAAAAATAAAATAAACAACAGCACATACTTACCTGTAAAATTGACCCCTCCAGCGTTGGCCTTCTGTCCTCTCTGGATATAGTCATGAAAAATAAATAATCCATGTTGATTGAAGCCAATGGTCAAATAAAATAATCCATGTTGATTGAAGCCAATGGTCAAAATAAAATAATCCATGTTGATTGAAGCCAATGGTCAAAATAAAATAATCCATGTTGATTGAAGCCAATGGCCAAAATAAAATAATCCATGTTGATTGAAGCCAATGATCAAAAATAATCCAATCTTGATTGAAGCCATTGTCCATCCATCCATTCTGGCCCATTGAAAGAGGCCTCCACAAAAAAAAACCGACACTCTAAAAAAAAAAAAACAACACACTAAAAGAGCTCCTCCTACAAGGAGCCCCTCCCGCGATTAATTGTTTTTTTCCCACGGTCTGCTATATATACTAATTTTTGAAGGACTCTGATTGGCTGAAATTTTTGATTGACATCGATTTCAACCAATGAGAGTCTTCAAAAAATTAGCAAATCAGCAAGCAGGTATGGAAGCCTGTAAGGGTAAAAAAGGTTAGTGTGAACTTGTTTGACCCTGTATGTATTATACATATTACAGGGCTATTTTATGTGATATACATGTTACAGGATAATATCCTGTAACATGTATAGCCAAAAAATAGCACTGTAATATGTATAACAAATAAAGTGTAATAGAAATGCATGAACAATATAATATACCAAGTAATAAAGAACATCAATTAATCAAATAATAAATATCAATTAATATATATTGTTGTATGTATATGTTTATGTATATTTATGTGTATTTTTTATATATATATATATATATATATATATATATATTTGGATATATATATATATATATATATATATATATATATAAATTAATATCAATATATCACAATAAATAAATATATATATTTATTTATTGTGATATATTGATATCAATTTATATATATATATATATATATATATATATATATATATATATATTTATTTTTTGTGATATATTGATATCAATTCTTATATATATATATATATATATTTATTTATTCTGATATATTGATATAAATTTTTATATATATCTATCAATATATATATATATATATCTATCAATATATATATATATATATATATATATATATTTATATATTATTTTTTTTTTTTTTTTGGGCCTATATGTTATTTAAGGTTTTTAAGGTACGGTTGGGGCCTATATGGTCCCAATTTGTTATTTAAGGTTTTTAAGGTACGGTTGGGGCCTATATGGTCCCAATTTGTTATTTAAGGTTTTTAAGGTACGGTTGGGGCCTATATGGTCCCAATTTGTTATTTAAGGTTTTTAAGGGGCGGTTGGGGCCTATATGGTCCCAATTTGTTATTTAAGGTTTTTAAGGGGCGGTTGGGGCCTATATGGTCCCAATTTGTTATTTAAGGTTTTTAAGGGGCGGTTGGGGCCTATATGGTCCCAATTTGTTATTTAAGGTTTTTAAGGTACGGTTGGGGCCTATATGGTCCCAATTTGTTATTTAAGGTTTTTAAGGGGCGGTTGGGGCCTATATGGTCCCAATTTGTTATTTAAGGTTTTTAAGGGGCGGTTGGGGCCTATATGGTCCCAATTTGTTATTTAAGGTTTTTAAGGTACGGTTGGGGCCTATATGGTCCCAATTTGTTATTTAAGGTTTTTAAGGTACGGTTGGGGCCTATATGGTCCCAATTTGTTATTTAAGGTTTTTAAGGTACGGTTGGGGCCTATATGGTCACACTTGCTCTTTTAAGGTTTTAAAAGTTACGGTTTGGGTCTTGAGATTTCTAATGTTTTTTTTTTTTGTTTTCTATCACCCCCCAGGTGCAAACTATCTGTGAAAGCAGATTTGTTTGGACTCGTTGGTTGACTTACTGGACGTGAATACCCCGAGAAGGAGAGTCAACTGTTGGTGAGTATATGGTCACACTTGGACTTTTAAGGTTTTTAAGGTGCAGTTGGGGCCTATATGGTCACACTTGGTCTTTTAAGGTTTTAAAAGTTACGGTTTGGGTCTTGAGATTTCTAATGTTTTTTTTTTGTTTTCTATCACCCCCCAGGTGCAAACTATCTGTGAAAGCAGATTTGTTTGGACTCGTTGGTTGACTTACTGGACGTGAATACCCCGAAAAGGAGAGTCAACTGTTGGTGAGTATCATTGCCTTTAATTTTCTGTCCATGTGTATAGGTGCAAATTTGATGTTGATGTAGTCTTGTCACATGAGGCTTTGCAATCTGTAATGTATACCAATGAAATCAACACACTGTTATTTTAAAGTAATTTTGTGACATAATATAAATTAATATACCGTGATCTCTTTCTTTTATTGGTATCAATATCAGAAATGAATACTATTGACTCTCTACTTGTGAAGCCTTTCGGCACCCTAACCTATGAGGAGAAGGTGGAAGTAAAACGGTTAGGAGCTGACCAACCAGAGATAAATCTGCAGCAAATCGCAAGAGATAGAGGGAAGCAATATGTCCGTAATTTCAATACTGAATGGTACAAGAAGAACGACTGGCTTTCTGGAAGCGTTTCTAGGAAGTCCTTATATTGTTTCCCATGCATCCTATTTGGTGGTGACGCTGCTTGGACCAAAACTGGAGTGACTGACGTCAAACATCTAGCTGACAAATTGGCAAAACACAAAAGTTCTAAAGCTCACTTGGATAACAGGATCAAGTTTGAGATGCTTGGACAGGCGAACATTGCTGTTCAACTGGACCAAGGATACCAAGTCAGCATTCAAAAACACAACGAAGAAGTGGCTAAGAACCGGTACATCCTTTCCAAGATAATTGATTGTGTTCGCTTTTGTGGCGCTTTTGAACTGGCATTAAGAGGACACGACGAGAGTGAAACATCGCTAAATCCAGGAGTGTTTAGAGGCCTGATGGATTTGGTTGGCAGTATCGATAGTGCAATGGAACAGCATTTGAAGACTGCAACTGTGTTTAAGGGCACTTCCAAAACCGTGCAGAATGAGCTACTGGACTGCATGCATGAAGTTATAAAGGAAGTGATTCACCAAGAGCTTAAGGAAGCCCAGTTTGTGGCAATCCAAGCGGATGAAACAACCGATATTTTCGCTAGGACACAGTGCGTTGTAGTCTATCGCTACATTGACAAGAAGCATCAAGTGGTGGAAAGATTTGATGGCTTCACGGAAATGAAATCAACGGATGCAGACTCCATTGCTGCTGTTGTGCTGGAAACACTGAATACTGTTCTCCCAGAGCCAGAAGACAAGAAGAAGCTCATAGCTCAAAGCTACGATGGTGCCAGTGTGATGCGTGGAGATCAAGGAGGAGTTCAAAGAAAAATAAAAGACGTGTACCGAACGCACACTACGTCCATTGCTATGCTCACCAACTGAACCTAATAATGGAGAAAGCAGTTTCAAGGATTGGAAGAGTTAGAGTTTTTTTTTCAAACATAGGCGGCATACCATCTTTTTTTTCACGCTCTCCAAAAAGGACTGGAGTTCTGGATGAGGTAGTTGGTAGAAGACTTCCAAGAGGTGCACCGACACGATGGAACTTCAACGTTAGGACCGTGAACAGAGATGCGCTACTTGAGTGTTTCCAGACAATTGAAGCATGTCTAAACTTTGATCCAACATCTATACGGGAAGCCGCAGGTTTCATTGGAATGCTGGAAGACAGGGAGTTCCTTTACTTCCTTAAATTATTTCATTTAATAATGCCACATGTAGACATCCTCTATAGTCAGCTTCAGAAGCGAGACACGGATACTGTTTATATCAAAAAAGTCACAGAAGACTTTGTCGCCAGCATCCAGAAAATCCGTAATTCTGTGGAAGAGATAGAAGCAAGTTTGCCGAGCGATCTAACAGTCAACAGACGGAGTGCGGAGATCTCAACCTTGAGACAACTTTCAAGAGAGGTATGTGACATAGTGGTGGTTCATGCAAAAGAACGTTTTTCATTTTCAAATCACCTAGTCAGTGCCAAACTTGTTCAAAGTGACTTGTATAAAACCCATGACACTTGCTTTCCAACCCAAGCTCTGGAAGACACCGTGCAAGCATATCCAATACTGAAGAAGGAACAATTACGCACTGAGCTGTCACTTCTGTATGGGAAGACAGAGTTTCATACTTGTACAAGTGCTGTTGCTCTGCACAAACTTTTCCATCAATTTAATCTGCAGAATGATTTCACAGAGACAGTAAAATTATTAAGAATCCTGATTACAACACCAATGACTACTGCAGAATCAGAAAGATGTTTCTCAACATTGAAGAGGATAAAAACCTTTTTAAGAAGCACCATGTCCCTGGAGCGGTTGAATGCATTGGCGATGCTCTCAATGGAAAAGCAACTGTTTTCCGAGATCCCAGACTTCAATGAAAAAACCATTGAGAAGTTTTCTTCTTTGAAAGATCGCCGTGCAAAATTAAAATACAAGTGATTGAAGCAAAGAAGAATGCATACCCCCAAGGTGTGCAAAGATAAACTGCGTTAAGCAGCACCACCTCACACTACCAAACATAACTAGTGGTAAGTAAAGTATGAACGGTGTGTGGGTGTGCATATGGAAGGAGCTATGAAAGGTGTGTGCATGGTCAGTAACAATTGTTGAAGCCTTGGCGTGGTTTGAAGGAATTGGAGGCACTTCCAAGGGTAGCTGTCACTTGTGTACAGGAAGCAAGAATTCCATGTCTGTACAAGTGCTGTTGCTCTGCAGCAACTTTAGCATCAATTTAATCTATATAATTTAACAGAGTGAGTGAAGCTATAAGGAATCCTGCTTACAACAACGAAGACTACTAAAGAACCAGAAAGATGCTTCTCCACATTGAAGATGATCAAAAAAGTAATTAAAAAGCACCATGGCCCTGTAGCGGTTAAATGCATTGGTTTGAAGGAATTGGAGGCACCTTCAAGGGTACGTAAAGTTCTCAGAAATGGCACCACCTCACTACCAAAAATAACTAGTGGTAAGTAAAGTATGAATGGTGTGTGGGTGTGCATATTGAAGGAGCTATGAAAGGTGTGTGAATGGTCAGTAACAATTGTTGAAGCCTTGGCGTGGCGTTACTGCTCATATGGTTATCCATATGCTAATTCAACGTGTTTGTTTGACATTGATTATTGTGTTGTCTAAACAGAAGTGAAATGTTGTTGTTTTCTTGAATCCCAAGATCCACTGGTTTGGGCCTATGCAGTGCTGATTGGTCTTCTAAGGTATGTTTTGAGGCCTATATGGTCCCACTTGGTCTTCTAAGGTATGTTTGAGGCCTATATGGTCCCACTTGGTCTTCTAAGGTATGTTTGGGGCCTATGGTCACACTTGGTCTTCTAAGGTATGTTTGAGGCCTATATGGTCACACTTGGTCTTCTAAGGTATGTTTGGGGCCTATATAGTTCCACTTGTTCTTCTAAGGTATGTTTGGGGCCTATGGTCACACTTGGTCTTCTAAGGTATGTTTGGGGCTTATATAGTCACACTTGGTCTTCTAAGGTATGTTTGGGGCTTATATAATCACACTTGGTCTTCTAAGGTATGTTTGGGGCCTATATAGTCACACTTGGTCTTCTAAGGTATGTTTGGGGCCTATATAGTCACACTTGGTCTTCTAAGGTATGTTTGGGGCCTATAGTCCCACTTGGTCTTCTAAGGTATGTTTGGGGCCTATATAGTCACACTTGGTCTTCTAAGGTATGTTTGGGGCCTATATAGTCACACTTGGTCTTCTAAGGTATGTTTGGGGCCTATATGGTTCCACTTGGTCGTTTAATGTTTTTTAAGTATGGTTTTGTTCTTGAATGGTATGATTGATTTGCTTGTTTTCTTTCAACCCCAGGTGCAAACCCTATGTGGCTGCAGATTTGTTTCTACTCATTGGTCAACTTAATGAACGTGAATACCCTGAGAAGAGCCGACTAATGGTAGGTGTCACTCCTTTAATTTTTCTGTTAATACGTATAGGTGCAATTATGATATTGCTGTAGTCTTGTCACATGAGTTTTTTCAATCTATATTGTATACCAATGAATTTAACACATTGTTACTTTACTTCTTGACATTTCTGCATTGCAGATTATGTATTTCAATGGGCTTTACAAGCATAAGGTCATTGGGCGGGGCTTATAAAGGTCATTATGACGTCAGGGGGAGGAGTTATAAAAATGGGTGTGGTTTGAAAAAGGGGGAGTGGCTATGTTTCGCCCTGTCGCCCCTCCAACTTGAAAAGTCACCAGCCGCCACTGGTATTGTGTATACAATAAAAAAAATCTCCTTTTGGAACACATGAAGTATAACAAATATCTGATCAGCAAAGAAATGGGGCCACAGGTGTTTGTGGTGTTTAAAATGTGTTATAAATATGTGTAAAGTATACAATAAAAAAAAACTTGTCTTGGTACACTTAATATATAAATAATATTCGATTGACCCCGATATAATGTTGCAAATATATAAAACTTGTTGAATAATAAATCCACTATTGGATCATTAAATATATGAACTAGTATCTGATTGGTGCAAAAGTGGGGGTGCAGGTATGTTTAATATACTAATGCAAAAGTAAATACAAAATATCAGCTTCCTTATGAAAAGAGTCTTACCACTAGACATTTTAATGTAATAATAATATATCCAATTAGAGCTCTAACTAGATAACCAATGCACCTTATTGTGCATGAGGTAACCTATATGAGGATATATATATATATATATATATATATATATATGTATATATTTATGTATTTATATATATATATATATATATATATATATATATATATATATAGTGTCAGGTTCATATGAGTTTTAAAACCTTACCAAAAAATCTATCCTTTCAATGAATGAAATCTCTTCTTAAGACACTGAATTAATAACGGATGTACTGTACATCAACCTAAGAATGGTGATATCATTGCATTATCTATAGAAATAAACTATAAACTCTGGATAATTTATATATAATTTTATTTCAATATCTTTATTAAGGACATATAAATAGAAATTCACAACAATGAATGTCAAAATTAAATGTATAACATTATATAAATTCCTTTATGAAAATATGTGATAAAGAATGAAAGAAAAGTGAAGGGAGGAAAGAAAAAAAGGGTGGGTGGGGATGGGATAAAAGGATTAATAAAATGTTGTGAATTAAGTTGTAATTTAGTGATTAGATAAAATCCTTAAATATGTTTTTTCTTTTTTTTCTGTGAAAATGTATACCTTTAAACATAATATGATTGAGATATCATATTTTATAGTATGGTTTAGTTATTTGTTTACAATTTTAGTATTATTTAAGTTGTACTGGTTTAAATTAAGGGTGTTTTGGAGTATCTAAAGATAATGGCCCTCATTCTATTATCGGCCAAAAAACGGCCGCAAGGCTGCGATTCCTTGCGGGGGTTCCGTTACCTCGCAATTCTATTAAACGGCCCCGTAAGGATCTCCTCTTACGGCCGGCCGTATATCTTGCAACCGGCCGTAAGCTTAGAAATCTTTAAAGTCAGAAATAAATTCAAGACAGCACTGTAAAGCTCTGTAAATGCTAGGGATCATATTGGGGGACATGAGGATTAATAGTAACCCACTCTCAAGCTTGCACATCAGCCCAAATCCGAGTTTACATTAACTGTTTATTTTCCGGCCGCAGCGTGGCCGGGTCTGAGGTGCTCCAAGCACTCTGGACTTTTTACATGGATTTTTGACATATATAAAAAAAAAAATATTTTACGGATTTGAGTATAGGGGAATGTTGTGCTATTTTTGCTAACACCTACAATCACTTTATAGTCTCCTCAGAGTGCAGGATGCCTTTATTTCTGCTTTATAATGTGCTTAATTGGTGCTAGCGGGACCTTTTTCCTGCAAGTAAGCTGCTGCTCGCTTTTAGCCTTGCAGAGAGTGTTCCCGGAGCAATAGAATAGCAACCGGGCTTTTCTTGCGGCCGAAACTCTTGCGGCCGTTTTAGATCAAAGGCTTTCCTCCGGCGCGTGCGGCCGCAAGGGATAGCAAGGCGCCGGCCGCAAGCCTGCCGGAATCCCCGGCCGGAGGGGAATAGAATAGCAGAATAGCTTGCGGCCGGTCGTTGCGGCCCCGCATCTCCTACGGCCGTTAATAGAATGAGGCCCAATGTATTTTAAGAGGATAATACATTTCTCTATTCAATGATAGCCATAAGTGTAAATAAATATATTGATCAAGTTTTATTTGTTTAAATCTGATGACTTAAAGAAGCAACCAGATCAGGGGATCTAAAAAAAAAGAAAAAAGATAATATAATATAAATAGATGTTTAAATAATAAACCAAATAGGTGGGGGGGGGGGGGGTAAAGTGGGGAAGTTTCGTGGTGGTTAATTCTCCTTCCTACATCATCATCCAGTTGGTCTCTTATATAAGGAAATTAAGTTGATGTTTGTCCTAAAATCTCGGTTTCTTTTCAATGTCATTTATTTCAGTTTTCTTTCAACCTCATTCTCTTTTATAATTGGGTACAAAGCTTCAAAATGTTTATTAATTTTAATGTCTTTCAGAAACACATTCTGGAGAAGATATCCAAGGTTCCCAAATATTTAGAAAAGTAAGGTATTTTTTTAATAGTATGTATGTTATTCTCTCATTTATAAATATGTAGTTCATTTTATTGATTATTTCTTGGAATCTAATAAAACTATTTTTCCAGAATCTAGCTAAAATGTTTTTAGTTGCTAATAAAATTATTTGGGCTAATTTATTACCTTGTATAGTTAAATTAGTATAGTGTATGCCTAACAAGCAGTTATCTATGGTGGGTTTTAATGTGGTTTTTGAAGTAATTTTGTTACTAATTTAGTAGTTTTAGACCATATTTATTGGATATGGGACATTGCCACCATGCCTGTATAAACTCACTTTGTTTTTGACATCCTCTATAGCATTTGTCATTGCCTTTTGAATAAAGGCTATGGGCCTCATTCTATTAACGGCCGTAGGAGATGCGGGGCCGCAACGACCGGCCGCAAGCTATTCGGCTATTCTATTCCCCTCCGGCTGGGGATTCCGGCAGGCTTGCGGCCGGCGCCTTGCTATCCCTTGCGGCCGCTCGCGCCGGAGGAAAGCCTTTGATCTAAACCGGCCGCAAGAGTTTCGGCCGCAAGAAAATCCCGGTTGCTATTCAATTAAGCACATTATAAAGCCGAAATAAAGCCACCCTGCACTCTGAGGAGACTATAAAGTGATTGTAGGTGTTAGCAAAAATAGCACAACATTCCCCTACACTCAAATCCGTAAATAAATTATTTTTTAATTTATGTCAAAAATCCATGGAAAAAGTCCAGAGTGCTTGGAGCACCTCAGACCCGCCCACGCTGCGGCCGGAAAATAAACAGTTAATGTAAACTCGGATTTGGCCTGATGTGCAAGCTTGAGAGGGGGTTGCTATTAATCCTCATGTCCCCCATAATGATCCCTAGCATTTACAGAGCTGTACAGTGCCGTCTTGAATTTATTTTTGCGTTTACAGTTCTCTGAGCTTACGGCCGGTTGCAAGATATACGGCCGGCCGTAAGGGGAGATCCTTGCGGGGCCGTATAATTGAATTGCAAGGTAACGGGAGCCCGGCAAGGAATCGCAGCCTTGCGGCCGTTTTACGGCCGATAATAGAATGAGGCCCTAAATATTTTCAAAGGGATGAAATTCTATGTAAGATTTTTTTGAAAGTCTCAAGTAAGCTATAGCTAAATGAGCCTTTGGAAAGGTTTAAATAAGCTTCAGTCTATATTTATTATTATCCCATGTTTGGTTTGGGTCCAATTCTCATTTCAAAATGAAGGAAGGCTTTGGATTGTCAGATGAGCTATTAAAAATGTTATATAGGGAACCTATAATTTCTTTAGATAAGGGTAGGGGTCTACAGATTGTTGATAGCCATGAAGCTTTGGGACCTCCGTATTTATTATACATTGTATATATCCAATGTCTGAATTTAGTATAGTTCAATAGTTCTTTTTTGGGAATATTAAACTGTTGTCTTAATTGATCTGAAGGAATAATGTTGTCATTCAAAAAGCATGTTCACACCTTATCTAGTTTAAGTGAAGTCCAGAAAGTTTTTGTTTCTATTGAGAAAGTGATTTTGTTTGGTAGAGGATGAAAGAAGTGAAGTAAGGGGAGTAAAAGGTAGAGCTAATTGATATTTAAATTTTGCCCATTTCCATGTTTTTAGAGTAAGATTAATCATGGGGTTTAGGGAATTGGATTTGAGTGGAATAGGATAAGGGGACAATAAAATGGTCTCCCAAGATAGAGGGGTCATTTGGAAATATTCTATAAATTTCCAGTTAGGTTCGTGTTGAGTGGAGTGAGCTAAGGGACTGAATGCTAGTTGTGCTGCTTTAAAATAATTATAAAAATTGCGGCATGGTAAACCTCCTTTTGATTTATGTTTAAACATGATCTTTTTTACCATTCTGGGAGGTCTATTCCTCCAGATAAATTTAAATATTTTATTTTGAAATTGTATTAGTTCTTTATTGAATTGGCAAGGTGCTAAATAAATTAATCAATCTTGGTAAAATATTAATTTTAATAGAGGTTATACGTCCTGTCCAAGAAATATTTGATTTTGTCCATGTGTCTAAGTCTGAGTTTAAAATTTTGTATAGGGGAGAGTAGTTTGCTTTGTAAAGATATTGTGATATACCAGTGGTGAACTGCAGGCTACCCTATTATAAGGCTATATGATAGACCACGATAGGTCTTATTACACACAATATACCAACTATAGGGTGTACTGTGTAGTTATTGCATATATAGGATACATAGATTGTTATTATATGCAAATGTGGTATTTACTGAATTTATAAGCTGACTGTGGTTAAACAAAGTGGGCCTCATTCTATTATTGTCCGTAAAACGGCCGCAAGGCTGCGATTCCTTGCGGGGGTTCCGTTATCTTGCAATTCAATTATACGCCCCCTTACGGCCGGCCGTATATCTTGCAACCGGCCGTAAGCTCAGAAATCTTTAAACGCAAAAATAAATTCAAGATGGCACTGTAAAGCTCTGTAAATGCTAGGGATCATAATGGGGGACATGAGGATTAATAGCAACCCCCTCTCAAGCTTGCACATCAGGCCAAATCCGAGATTACATTAACTGTTTATTTTCCGGCCGCAGCGTGGGCGGGTCTGAGGTGCTCCAAGCCCTCTGGACTTTTTCCATGGATATGTGACATAAATTCAAAAAATATATATTAACGGATTTGAGTGTAGGGGAATGTTGTGCTATTAATGCTAACACCTACAATCACTTTATAGTGCAGGATGGCTTTATTATGGCTTTAAAATGTGCTTAATTGTGCGCCTGCGGGACCTTTTTTCTGCAAGTAAGCTGCTGTTCGGTTTTAGCCTTGCAGAGAGGTTTCCCGGAGCAATTGAATAGCAACCGGGGCTTTCTTGCGGCCGAAACTCTTGCAACCGTTTAAGATCAAAGGCTTTCCTCCGGCGCGAGCTACCGCAAGGGATAGCAAGGCGCCGGCCGCAAGCCTGCCGGAATCCCCGGCCGGAAGGGAATACAATAGGCGAATAGCTTGCGGGCGGTCCTTGCGGCCCCGCATCTCCTACGGCCGTTAATAGAATGAGGCCCAGTGTCCCCACAATCCTCTATAAATTACCTTTAGCTGACAATCTCACACTCTACAATTAAAAAGTGGTAATAAGGCTTGCAGCAACTAACTAAGGAGTTAGTGGTTTTGTTTTTAAGTTCCTCTTTTCCTTTTAATCTTTTTAATCAACGCTGTTTATTTTTCATTAAAGTTATATCACATATATAGTAGTGAGCATGCGAGTTGTTGCTAACGCTTGCGGGCTCGCTTGTGAAGCGAGGGCAGTGGGCGAGGGCCTCAGTTGCTGGCATGGAGCGCCGAAGGCGCTCCATGCCACCAACTGCGACACTCGCAAACTTTACGTCGCAACGCAAACAATACGACACACCAATTACGACCCTCGTAAACTTTTACTCGCAACGCAAACAACATGCGACACACGTTAACACACATTACGACCTCGCAACACTCGGACGCAACTCGCAAACATTACAAAATTCAAAACACAATACATACACACAGCACATACATAAAAAGCTTACCTACAGCAACAGGGAGCATCCAGGACCTCAAAAAAACAACCTTCATTTCACTAAAAATAAAAGAGTTTACACACTAAAAAATTTGATAAGCAACAGAAAAAAATGGCCGCCGAACAAAACAAAAACGAGAATACACACGTAAACACCATACGAGACACGTTAGCACACATTACGACCTCGCAAAAATCGGACGCAACACGCGAACATAAAAACATTTAAAACACAAAAAAATACACACAACACACACATAAAAAGCTTGCCTACAGCAAGAGGAACCATCCAGCACCTCAAAAAAGCAAGTTACACCTTAATTTCAATAAAAATAAAAGAGTTTAGACACTAAGAAAATCGCTAAGCAAGAGAAAAAATGGCCGACGAACAAAACGAAAACGAGGCTACAGCACTCTAAACACGGAAAACACCACTACACACTCGCAAAACACCACAAGAAACTCGCAAAACACCACTAAGCACCTACGGATAATCCGCAAAGACGCATACCACAGATTACCCGCCATTTTACGCCAATGCGCTTACACTGCTCACATTCACCACGTTTACACAGCAGCTCCACAACACTAATGCTGCAGCAACATCAAAACACATTGACAGCTCTTCAACACAATGCTTCAAAATAGGTAAAGTATATTCATTTATTAATGTATTATATATTTCATTATTACACACCAAACAGCATTAGCTCACTTACAATTTCATTGCCGTCATTTTTTGATGGGCAATTCGCTAGTGTATAATAATACCCACTTTTGCCTTCTATCCAATTTATAGTGTTAAGCTTGAATGGGACAATTTCCCTAAAGTCAATTTTTTATTAGTTAAATTAATACCTAAATATCGTAACTCCTACCCAGCTAGGCCATTGATCTTTCAAGCCAGTAAATGTTACTATCACAAATCGCTATTCAATTACTACAACTCCTCAAGTCTGCAAATGTTTTCAAACTCGTTAATGGCGAATGTAGAAGAAAATCCTACGAGTACCAGATAGGACTCTCAAGGGGTTAAACACCTGTTTCTAGCACTGTAAATGCAAATAAACACATTACTGTACTTTAAAGTACTGGAAAAGCAATGAAAGACATTAGAATTAATTGCACAACAGTCTCAGGCTCACAAATCTGCAAAAAAATCACGTATTTTTTTCATGTTATAATGATCCCATGGATCAAGGAGTTAATACATGCCAGGCCACCCACATGGACTAGAACAGTATCATTATTCATTTTATTATTTTATACATTGCCAGATTGCAAGTCTGATCGCATATCGAACCTCAAATGCTAATTGATTGACATGTAACCTCCATGTTTTACTGACGTCATGATGATGGTCTCATTTACTTTTAGCTGCTTCTATCATCTGTAGTTACAGCCTTGCTTAATTGAACATGATCATGCCCTGAAATGCTACTTACGAGTGCATGGTTTACGGTTTATACTCTCGGCCCATAACTTGCGGGTTTCATACTATCATACTATCATAGATACTAGGGCCCGATTCAATGGCCCAATTCGTAAATGTATACACACTTAAAATCACTCTTAATATTGCTACATATTCGGCAAATATTACTTATTGGCACTAATAAATTCTTAAGTGAATAGAATGCATATAAAAATTTATAAAAAAAATTGGAGAGAAAAAGACTCTCAAAGTGATCAGCCATTGCAAGAAACAGGCTTTCTAATTAGCACTGTAGCTTTTTTGCAGGTTACAGGCTTTACAGGATGTTAGAATCACTAAAACCATAAATCGCTATTCAATACCGCAGTCTCAAGAACGAAAATCGGCACCCTTAACTCGCAATCGCGCAAATCGGCAGTAATTTTGAGTTCGCGAATAGAAGCCGCACACATAACAAGCAAAGTTCACAAATCGGCAATGATTTTTACGGTCGCGAATATAAGCCGCACCCGTAACTCGCAAGCTCAAAAAACTGAAAAAAGGTGCGGCTTATATTCGGACCAATACGGTATTTGGAAGTAGCTAATTGAATAAAGCTATAAGCGAGACTAGAAACAAATAGAGACTAGATACAATGTATTATAGGACTCAATAATATACACATATACACATGTATATATATATATATACGGTGCCTTGCAAAAGTATTCATACCCCTTGGCATTTTTCGTGTTTTGTTGCCTCCCAACCTGGAATTAACATGTATTGGTAGAGGATATGCATCATTTAATTTACAGAATATGCCACAACTTTGAAGATGTTTTTTTTTTATTATTGTGAAGCAAACAACAAATAGGACAAAATAACAGAAAAAGTAAATGTGCATAACTATTCACCCCCCTAAAGTCAATACTTTGTAGAGCTACCTTTTGTGGCAATCACAGCTCCAAGTCACTTTGGATAAATCTCTATGAGCTTGCCACATCTTACCACTGGGATTTTTGCCCATTCCTCCTTGCAAAACTGCTCCAGCTCCCTAAAGTTGGATGGTTTGCGCTTGTGAACAGCAATCTTTAAGTCTGATCACAGATTTTCTATTGGATTGAGGTCTGGGCTGTGACTAGGCCATTCCAACACATTTACATGTTTCTCCTTAAACCATTCAAGTGTTGCTTTAGCAGTGTGTTTGGGGTCATTGTCCTGCTGGAAGGTGAACCTCTATCCTAGCCTCAAATCACGCACAGAGTGGTACAGGTTTTGCTCAAGAATATCACTGTATTTAGCACCATCCATCTTTCCCTCAACTCTGACCAGTTTCCCAATCCCGGCTGCTGAAAAACATCCCCACAGCATGATGCTGCCACCACCATGTTTCACTGTGGGGATGGTGTTCTTTGGGTGATGTGTTGGGTTTGCGCCAGACATAGCGTTTTCTTTGATGGCAGAAAAGTAAAATTTTAGTCTCATCAGACCAGAGCACTTTCTCCCATACATTTTGGGAGTCTCCCACATGCCTTTTTGCAAACTCAAAACGTGCCATTTTGTTTTTTGCTGAAAGTAATGGCTTTGTTTCTGGCCACTCTGCCATAAAGCCCAACTCTATGCTGTGGAACTCTACAGCTCCTCCAGGGTTACCTTAGGTATCTGTGCTGCCTCTCTGATTAATGCCCTCCTTGCCCGGTCCATGAATTTTGGTGGGCAGCCATCTCTTAGCAAGTTGTCTGTTGTGCCATGTTCTTTCTATTTGGTTATGATAGATTTGATGGTGCTCCTGGGGCTCATTAAATATTTGAATTTTATTTTTTATAACCTAACCCTGGCTTGTACTTCTCAACAACATTGTCCCTTACTTGTTTGGAGAGTTCCTTGGTCTTCATGGCAGTGTTTGGTTAGTGGTGCCTCTTCCTTAGGAGTTTCAGCCTCTGGGGCCGTTCAAAAAAGCTGTGTATGTGTAACGACAGATCATGTGACACTTAGATTGCACACAGGTGGACATCATTTCACAAATTATGTGACTTCTGAAAGTAATTGGTTGCACCAGAGCTTTTTATGGGCTTCATAACAAAGGGAGTGAATACATACGCACATGCCAATTTTCTGTTTTCTATATCTAAAAAATAGTTTTATGTATATTTTTCTCATTTCACTTCACCACCTTATACTATTGTGTTCTGATCCATCACATAAAATTAATATTGACAAAACATTGAACATTGTTACATTGTAATGTAACAAAATAGGTAAAAAGTCAAGGGGGGTGAATACTTTTGCAAGCCACTGTATATATATATATACTTAATAGAAATATTGAAAAACATAAAAAAATAATTATGATAGAAATAATTATAATAATAATAGTGTCTAAAAGAGTGTATAAATAGGTATGATACTAAAAATAAAAAATGTGACGTTGTATGATGATGAATATCATTAACTGATATAATATAGTGAAAAGAACTAATGTCATAATGTGAGAATCGTGAACTGATGTCCATAAAACACTTAATTATACATATGTAACTCTATATTGCAATCTACATAATAAGATGAATAAATTGATACATTAGCTATAGGTACAAAATACTGTCTACAGGCTTATAAAACCCTTGTTTAATCCCATGGGGGGCAATGATTTTACATTGAAAATACATTTGCTTTCTTTCCTGAATAAAAACTGATTAAGATCACCTTTTCTAGATCCCATAGTGACCCTTTCAAGTACACTAAATCTTAGCACAAAAGGATTATTTTGATGAAAAGTTTTGATGTATCTGGCAAAAGAGGTGTCCATATCCTTATTAACTGTGTAAATGTATTCTAAGACATGTCTTCTGAGCTGTCGTGTAGTTTTCCCTACAAATAATTTGGAACAGACACATTGCATGACATCGATGTTTCCTGAGGAAGTTTTGTGGATTATTATATTTTTGGCTTGGATATATTTATACCGACATGCTTTACATCTGCCACACTAAAAGGTCACATTAAGGGGTCTTAACCATGTTGCTGAGATTTTTTTGCTGGTAAAGGCTGTGGGTTAAATAATTACCAATATTTACTGGTTAAGTTAACACCCATATCAGGGAGTGATGATATATCAGAGAGTGATGATATATAGCAGAACATATATTTATTGATATACCATGGCCCATTTAGGTCAGCAGTATATAGACTAGTTGTTTGAGTCTACCACATATAAACTTACCGAGAGGTTATAATGTATCACTGTCTAGGTTAACACCCATATCAGGAAGTAGTGATTGGTCTGATCAATATTTAAACGTGTATGAATGGGTTTGAAGGTATGAATGGATCACTGTGGTGATCATAATTTGCTGAGGGTTCTAAGCTAGTTTTTCCTGGACATACATGAGATAATTCCTCTTACATTTATTAAACAGATTTGTGTGCTTACATAAATATAATGTTTGTCAAGTAAGAAAAATGTGTCACTGTATATTGTAATACTCTTATTATTTATATGAATAATAAAGCAAGGAAACAAAACTGAATGAGATTAATAATATAATGTTTTTCTATCTGGACTATTACCCACCTAAGACAATTAAATATATTGTACAACAATTCCTTTAGCTAACAAATCTTCAGAAATTTAGCAGAACTCTGCCTTGATTCATACATTAACTAAGCTATATATAGTCCTCATCCTATATATAGTAAAACCTAACCTGTCCAAGTAAAGTGGTGCATTAGAACTTAGCTTATTAGGCTATTTCAACCTATATCAAGGACTACTGGTTATTGGTGCCTTACAAATCTTGGATATTTGCCTAATTGGTAGCTACCATTAAATGCCCATTGTACATGCCTATAATCTTGGGGCCTCATTCTATTAACGGCCGTAAAATGGTCGCAATGCTGCAATTCCTTACGGCCATCTTACGGCCCTGTGTAGCACTACGGCTATGCTGCTATTCAAATGGACGGCGCCGCAAGGAGGTCCTCATTATGGCCAGCCGCAAAAATGCAATCGGCCTCAAGCATTTACCGCACGCCCTTAAATCTTGTTTCAAGGCCACAAAGTCAGAAAACTGTAAATGCAAATATAAATTCAAGATAGCACTGTAAAGCACTATAAATGATAGGCAACATAATGGGGGGCATGAAGATTAATAGCAACACCATCTCAAGCTTGCACATCGCCCAAATCCAATATTTCATTTCCAGTTTGTTTTCTGTCCCAAGTCCTGCGGGCTCGTCGTGGTTAAAACCCGTGCGGGTTCGGAGGTTAAAGGCTGCAAACTAAAAGCATGGTAGAAGCCAATGATGGAGAACACAATGGGGGACATGAGGATTAATAGCAAAATATTCTCAAACTTGCACATCGCCAAATTATAATCTTTGATTTTAGGTTTAAAATCCGTCCAATTCCCACGGGCTTCAATGACCAAACCCGTAGCTCGTTATTCAAGCCCATGCGGGCTTGGAGGGTAAATAACTTCCAAGCTCTTAGCTCGTTATTCAAACCCTTGCGGGCTTGCATGATAGATAGAACATGAAATTAAATTTCTTTATTTGCAGATTTGAGAGTAGGGGAATGTTGAGCTATTAATTAATTAATTAAGACCAAACATACTTTCACTTTTAATAAAAGTACAGGATGGCTTTTCTATTTGCTTAATTAGTGCTACGATTTGTACGTAAGCCCTTAGCGACCTGTGGGTCTATTTTATCCATTTACGGACTTGACGGAGGTTAATCTTGCAGCCGTTGCAGGACTGATGTGCTCCAAGCCTATGGGACTCTGGACACGGAAAATGAACATGAATTACAATAAAAATGATTTTCAGATTTGAGTGTTGAGAAATGTTGTGCTATGAATTCTAACACCTAAAATCACTTTCACGTCTCATCAAAGTACAGGATGGCATTTTTATGTGCTTAATTGGTGCTCTGATTAGTAGTAAGAGCATTGTGGGCTCGGTTTTAGCTAATTACGTCCTTGAAGGAAGGGTTCTTGTAGCATTTGAATAGCGACCTTCGCTTTCTTGCGGGGAAAAGACTTGCGGCCGTGTAAGATTAAAAGCTTTCCCTGTGGTGCGGGCGGATAACAGGGCACCGGCCGGAAGCCGGACGGAAGCCAGAAGAAGCCCTCGGCCGCAAGGGAATAGAATACGGACGTAGCTTGAGGCCACACATCTCCTACGGCCATTAATAGAATGAGGCCCTTGGTATAAAACATGGCTGTGGATAGGCTCCCTATTTTTTTTTTGAGTGTTCAATAAAGTTTTCCAATTTATTTTATTATATCTACATAATTAAAGCAGCACTTAGTTAATTATTTACTGCAGAAGACGTTTATGAGGGTCTTGCAGAAGATACAGTTTAGGATTATCATCACATGAATTCATCCTTGGTTGGTACACACTACTTATATCCCATGTCAGCAAAAATAATAAGACTAAAAGTCTGTGATAATTGGTCAGTACAAGCTCTCCTTATATATCCATCATGGGAACATTTCATGACTGAATCTTCAGGTGAAGCACAGCTGAGTTTTACAAATATTTGCAGAAATATAATGTCATATATTCTTCTCACTAATTTTATATGCATTTTTTTACCCAATAAACATTATACCATGCTAAAGGGTATATCCATGTCTTGCCTGTAATTGCATACATAGAATATAATGTAAGAACGAATAGAAAATAGTGGTATTATTTTGACTTAGTGATTTATGATTGGTCTTTTTTAAGTTCCATTTTACAAGAATTCTTCAAGCAATGTTGTAATCCTTATGGAAGCTGAATCTCAGACAGAGTTCTCTGTTTTCATTTAATTGCTGTGTCCACTTTTTATATTCATTTTTATATTCCAATTACTATGTCATGTTTATATTAGCTAATGTAAATATGTCTATTTTATATCTCATTTGGCAGAAAAACAGGTGAAAACATTACTAACGCTTGGGCTACAAATCAAATTCCGATTACATAGATCATAAACGAGGGATATAGGGTGTATAGAATGTGATATGTAACTTGGCCTTAAACTAGCTTGCACAATCCAAGAAACTCATCATACATCTCTATTATTTGTTTGAATTATTCAGACATAAATCATAGATGTTATGTGATCATTTCCTAAGGTTTCCTTTGTCAATGCAAAATTGCATATTTTAACTGCCACATGGGCAAAGAACCACCTGAAATATTAAGATGGTGCACACCCAGCAAAATGTAATCCTAATATGTATTTACATAATAATGATTTCAATTGTATTGAAATATTTATGAATGATGGCTAAAATATTTCAATTGTGTATATAATCATCAAAGGTGGCTAGGCTCTGAACCCGATCTCAGCAGTCTACTCAGTTATAAACATTACCGTACTTATCTAATAATGGCCCAATACCAACAAAGGGAGAAGTAACTGTGCCAGAACCCCATGCTGGCCTACTTTATAAACAACGGATACTATTTTCACTTAATTTTACATTTACATTTTAGGAGAATTAAGGTGCAAACAAAATTCCTTGCTATATGCTGCTTCATTTTTAATGAGTATTCTGATGCTTTAGACAATTATATTAAAGCAAGTGAAGCACACACGCATTATGCTAAATATTATATAATATAATATAATATATTAATCGGTCAATTAAGAATCGCTCTTACATGCTGAGTATGGGAAGGTAAATCTGGTTAAATCTAAACAAATTGGGACAATGGAGAAGATGGAGTAATTCTGGTGCAAAAAACTGAAAGTATATCCTTCTGCTGAAAGATAACTTGGCTGATTATTGTAATCTATAGTTCTATCCCGTAAGAAGTTTTGTTGCATGATTTGTAAATTGCATTCAAATCAGGTGGCAAATCTTATTTTATTATCAAACAAAAACTCTGGACTTCTGCATGTTCCCTCCTCCCATCTTTCCACTGATAGCTATAAAGACCCACCATTGTGATACAGCTCGCAGGATGTGATGTAAAAAACACTAAAAGGATTTCTAGTCTTAGAAACAGGGTCTTCAAAAATATGTTTTAACTCAAAAATGTTTTATGCCCATGGCTTACACTGCTGCTAATACTTAGCCCTATTCTATTCTCCTATATTGCAAATTACACCATGTTTAAGTACAAGATAAATCTCACTAACTATTCTATTTATCCATCGACGTAAAAAAAGAGATCCACTATAAGTCACTGTGGCAAGACAAAGACGAAAATACCACGTTTGCACTGCCAAAGTATTCCGAGTGACTTTTCTCTTTAACCCCAAAGCCCTCTTCAATTGAGACTTTAATGAGCCCATGCAAAATAGGGCAACTAAACTGTTAAACCATGCATGGGCGTAGGAACTGTTTGTATGTATTGTGACAGAGTGCCCCTAGAGGTCGGTGTGGAAGCGCAGTGGAGTGCAGACCGGCAAGGAGAGGGTTAATCCTGGATTTAAAAACTGCACACAGAAGCCTGGGTGTGGTTACTTAAGTAGGTCTGTCTGTGAGACAGAGAGTGCAGGGGCATGCTTGGAGCTACCTGGGAGACACAGGCCCATGTGACGGAAAGTCTGAGCTGGAGTTTGTCAGCAGAGGTTGGTGCTCAGAGTAGGAGAGTCTGGAAATCTTGCAGTCTATAAGGAGACCCCAGAAGGTGAATACCCAGGAGGGGAGCTGCTGTAAAAGAGGACCGGATTAATTTCTGAGATATCCCAGGTCAGAGACCTGTTGAACACTGATTGCTCCTCCTCCGAAATCATGGCCTGTCTAGTTGGTCTTGAGGAGAGGTTTGAGAACCACTGTTCTAGACAAAAAGGGTAGTAGGGCAGACTGAAGTAATTATAGGCCAGTAAATTTGTATGCATTGAACACATTCCAATACAATCAAATAATATGTAAACATTATTGTCTGGGACTAGATGCAGCCATAGTCCTGACTCAAGGATAGGAGTCAGTGGGTCTCCATCCAATTGCAAGTCTGTAAATACCTTCATACAGGCTTCATGTTTGTGGGTTAGAAATTTGTTACAATTCCGGCTGTATCCAATTGACTCAAGTTCGCAAATTACAGGGCTAAAGCCTATAACCGTATGCAGCAATTCAGGGCATGATCATGACCAATTAAGCAAGCCCGTAAGATACAATTTAGACAGAGACAATAGTAAATGAGACCGTCATCATGACGTCAGAAAAAGATAGAGTTTAAACTACAATTAATTAATGTTTCGAAGTCCAATCTGCAATTGGACTCGCAATCCAAATATGCAAAAATCAATACAAATCAATAAATAAACTGGTCTAGTTCATGTGGGTGGCCTGATATGTATTAACTCTTTTATTCATGGGATCAATATAACATGGAAATAAAAGGTAGAAATGTTTTTGTTTTTTTTATTGCAGATTTGCGACTTTGAGACTATTGTGCAATTAATTATAATGCTTTTTTTTTCTTTAATTGCTTTTCCAGTATTTTAAAGTACAGTAGTGTGTTTATTTTTTGCTTTTACAGTGCTACAAAAAGGTGTATAACCCATTTACGGGTCCTATCTAGTACTCGTATACATTTTTTATACATTTGCCATTTACGGGTTTGAGGGCAATTTGCGGGTTACTTGAATAGTTGCAATTGAAAATGGATTTTGCATTTTTAGCACTGGTAACATTTACGGGTTTGAAACATCAAAGGAGGAGATAGGACAGAGTAACGTTTTTGAAAACCGCAGGGATTTTGAGCCAGTAACTAGCAAATCGATTGTGGGTAGCTAGAAGAGGCCAATTGAATATTAGTAACTTTTAAGGCCTACATTATGGCCTCCCGTAATTACAATTTGGCCAATCGAATGGGGGCCAAAGAGTCAACATTAATTTTTAAACTGTTTGCTCTCTGTTAACGTAAACTTCTATTTTAGTTAATAAAAATCATATAATACTCAACTCATAAATTGAGCATATGCAAGGATAAAAAGTTGAAAGAATTTTCAGTTGTATCTCATAAAAAATAGAAAAAATAAAGATGATGTTAACCTTCTAACAATAGAGCATTGGTTGAAGACCCTCTCCTCAAGGCCCACCAGTTGCAACATGAGTTAGGTTTCACACTGTGTAAGTACAAATACAGATGAGACAGCATTAAAGCTAAATTTTGGCCTGTCTGTTGGGTTTTGAGAAGAGGTTTTAAAAATACTACTACAGAGAATGCATATATACATATAAAGCACAATCTTGTATCTAAATTTGATAGTTTGATGATAGGATATTAGCTGTAAACATAAGTGTGCAACATTTACAAAAATACAACTTTCATTAATGGGGTTTAGATAAGCAAATAAATAAACATAGAGTGTTAGAAACACTATCTTTACATAGATTGACTACTAACTTACACCACAATGCAGTATCAGCTGCTGGTATTAATAGAAAATGTTTTGCTATAAATACTAATGAGAAGTAAAATATAAGATTTGAATGTTTGTATGATGTAATTTGTTGGGAATCATCTATTTATCTATATTTTTCTTTTCCATTAATGGCTGAAAGGTCAATATATTGTAATTATTTTTGATAACTATAATTTGCTGGTTGTCATGGATAGTGGTAATTTATTTAACTTCTATGAAAATGACATAACCTGATGTAATGTATTTATTGATTAATTCTAAAGAAAATATATACTCTACCCTAGTCAATATAATTTTATGTAATCAAGCTTTATGAAACATGTTTTACCTGATATTTTCTCTGTGTCAAGGATGCCAAAAATCTATATTTCTGTTTGCTGAGGTCAAATCTGTGACCCTATGTGTTGCTTAGTACAGTTCACATTTGTTCAATAACAGAGATCTCTGCAAATAGAAATACTATTTCTTGGCAATATGACCCTAAAAGGATGCTGTAATACTTATTTTTCCAATGGAATTAGTCAAAACATGTAGAAAAAGTAGAATATAAAAAACAAAAAACACATACTTTTGATAAGATGCGATATTTAGTACTACCAAAGTATCATTTTTATTTATTTATTTATTTTATTTGTATATAGCTCTGGGCAACACTGCAGGAAAATATTTTAAACATTTTGAATCAATACATATTTGATTGTTTTATTATTCTTCAGCATTGACACATTAATATCAATGTTTAGTCCTTATTAATATTAATTGAAATTTACCTTTTATCTTATGTATCTTATCAATGCAGAGAATGTCTCCTCATCACCGCACCTAGAGACATCAGTATCACCAACCCGAGCAAGGCTAAATGTGACGTAAAAGTATATCTGGAATTTGTTAATTCTCCTGTGCAGAGGTTGCTTACTATTTCAGAACTGACCTGTGCTACAAACTACAGAGAATGAACTTTGTACATTCATTGTGTGAAAAAGCAGGCCCGGGGCCAGCAAATGACTCTTGGAAGCTTCCTATGTGGCCCACAACTTGTTTCCTGGTATGGGAAAGCCTCTGTTGGCCAAGTGATTATATTTATCCCACAGGGATATTATCATATGTGCCAAGTGTGCAACAAAACTGTTAAATGCATTGTGTGGTCCTGTTAGGGGATGGGGGCACATTTGTTGGCTTCACGTTAAATGAGTTGCCTGTCGGAGCCATAAGGTGTGCTATGTTGCATAGTCCTTTCCAAAGTATCGGTCTTTTACTTTTTTTGCGTTAAAGGGCCTCTGTAAGTGCTTTTCACTCTAAATTTATGTTTTAGTTTAACACTAATTAATATTAAAATACAAAGAAAACAAGCATTTGAAATGAGATAATGTTATTTAGGCAGGGTAGGTAACCTAGAACATGTTCAGTATGATAAGGAGACTATAGTTACAATCCCATAACTTTGCGAATCTCCAAAGTGAGAAAGTTACCTACCTGCCTAATTAAGGTTATCTTTGTTTATTTTTGTCTGCAATACTCAGCATAATAAAAGAGATGGGGAGAAAATTATATTTTCTAGCTATACTTTTCTGCTATTTGCACATGTGTATTTAATGTTAATTAAAGGTGAATAAAAAAAAATGATTAAACAAGAAAAGTGCTTACACTGGCCCTTTAAGCAAACCATTTTGTACTGCCTAAGGATTATAGTTTATACTAGACTTTGGACCTTGCTCACTGTACTGTGGTGATAAATACCATTTTAATGTTGAACACCAAATGTAAAAGTAATAAAGGTCAAGACTTGGGTATGTTTAGGGCTTAGAGGAATGGGTAACAATGTTGTAAGAAAATGGTTGGGTATTTAGAGAGGATATTTTATTTGTAAACACATTATTCCATTTTTATTTGTGTATTTTATATGTATATAGAAAAAAATAAGAAATAAATCAAAATTATACTCATAATTTGGATAGGAGGTGAATGTAGTTACTTCTATGATATTTAGGGGGTAAATGGTGGACCCTAAGTGCCGACACATGAGTTTTTGAGGGATCACTATTTTAGGGATTGTTTCTTTTTATTACAAGATTAGGAGAGTAGTGTAGTTTGTGCGATATTAAGGAGCAAGTGGCAGGCTCCCAAAGCCGCAAAACCAGTATTTTTACGGATTCTTAGAATTGAGGGGTTATTTATTTGCTGTTGTGAAATTGTTTGTGTGGGTGTAGAATTACATATTTAAGGCACTTTATATGAGAATATATTTATACTTTCATGTATTTATATTTATGTTAAATGAGTTACCCAATCATCTACTTAAATTATAATCTTTGATGAGAAAATATATTTGTAGTTGATGGAAAATACACTAAATTAATTGATGTGGATGTATATAATATATTTTTTTTCTGAAAAAAATAATAGATTTTTGTATTTTTGTATTATAATATTTGGATGATTATTTAACAATAGGTACTCAATGCAGCGACTATTTCATTTGGTTCTAATATATGCTCCAATAATTGTTGAGCCTTCTTATATGGTATAAATTGATCTACCTCTTTTATATATCATCTACCTCAAATGTCAAAATTAATTTATTACAATGAATTAAGTTATGTGCTATTTATAGATCAGTTTACCATATCTATATATTATTCAACTTACTATCATGCTCATAGTGGTTTAGAAAATGTATAAATACATAGTAAACATAATATAATTGAGTCATTTGGTGAATGTATAAGCAATTGTTATGATCAAATTGTAGATTGATTGTTAATATCTTGGTGATTATATATAACTAACTTGTACATTTCCTGTGTTGGTTTGATTATCATAATGAGAAGTGTCTTTATGCACAATCATGCTCGCACAATTAATTGTCTCCTGTAATAAAATTCCTACAAGATTTTTGGAGTTTAATCTTATGATCTGAGCCACCTTCAGCTCCAGGTCTTGTTTGCTGATTGTATAGAGCTCCTCAATCTTTGGCTACAAGGTATATAGTCAATATGATTTCTATGTTGTCCATCTGGTGATGTCCATGTGTGGGATCATTTCTGAGGCTGGTGGAAAAGGGTGTTTACTATGACCAGAGAATTATCTTGACAGAATTCTACTAATTTCTGACCTATTCATTTTGTACTCCAAGCCAAAATTTGCCCATTATTCCAGGTATATTTTGGTTCCCCACTTGAGCATTCCAATCTCCTAAGAGAGTAAAATATATTATTGGTTTTGTATCTAGAGGGTGTGGAATATCCTTGTAGAATTGGACAGCTTCAACCTCTTCAGCATCCATTATTAGAGGCTTGAATTCTTATGATGTTAAATAGCTTGCCTTGAATTTGAATTGATATCATACTGTTATTTTTTTGGGTTGAATCCAAACAATGCTTTGGCTACCCTTTGATTGATTATGAAGGTTAGTCAGTTTCTTCTGGATGATTCTTGACCACAATATAAGATGTGGTGGTTGTTTGCTATGAACTATCCCATTCCAGTCAATTTGAGTTCACCAATTCACAGGATATCAGTGTTTAATCCTGTAATTTCATGTTTGACCACTCTGGTTGTGCCTATCCATAAGATCATCTTGGGAAAAGTTAGTGGGGTAGGTTGCCAGTTCATTCTCCAGGGAACAGTGAATTCTCTGACCTCTCTGCTTTGACTTGTCCCTCTTGGATGACCCTACATCCTATAGCTCATAGCTTCACTGAGATACATAAGCCCCTTCACCCCGACAAGGTAGAAATCCAGAAGGGGAACTATAAGTATTATTTACTATAAATAATGTATTCATTACTGCTGGCTCTCCCGAAGAGAGGAGTCTCTGCATTTTAGATCTGTTGACTAGATGCAAAGCTGATCCACTTATGAATGAGAAGGGCCTCCAAAACATCCCATAAATCACTCTCTGTTAAACTACCTGGCATAAGACCCTTCTAAGAAAATATGGGGACTCACACCAAGTAACAGGAGCCGTAAAACCTTTCCTGTATAATAGATGTGAGATCACCTGAACATGGTTATCTGACCCACATGACACACTATACACCCTGGCTTTTATATGGTTTTAAGGTACTAAAAACTGCACTGCTTGCTTTTTTCAAACTGAACAAATTTAAAAACGATCTGGTGTCAATGTTGTATTTCTCAGTGGGATTGAATGCTAAAACTTTGTGTATTGCTTTTAGATTGAATCTGACCCTGTTTGAGATCCTAGAGTTCATCTTCACTGGATCACTGATATTCTCTGGAGTGTATTTAATTCCATACATTGATAAGTTATTATTGCTTTGTTAATTTTCTGTGTTATCTATACATTTTGTGGTATCATTTGTTTTAGATGTGCTCTATGTACCTAGACAATTCGCACACAGCTCACAAAAGCAGCTGTCACAATCTTGTGTTTAGGAGACTTGTCTGCCATTTAGTCTTGTCCACTCATTTGGTTGGGGTGAAACGTATAAATGTGTAGAAATGTTACTTCTGTAATGGTAAACAAATAGTACATTTGTGTTCACACCTCTAAAAATAAGTCAAAATACTTATTTCCTGCTGAGAATTCCAAGGAAGACTGCCCTCTGGGAAACTGGGCAACGACATGCAAAAAAGTCCTAAATGCATTTTCACAGTGTAAGGTACAAAAAAGTGACACGTGTTTCAGATGTTCAGTGAATGGAATCCCTCCATCTTAGTTGAATGTTTCTACCCTTTTGCTTATTTCAACATGTTCTGAGATTTCAGTATGTGGTGAATTTGTGCCCTGTTTTGGCTAAATTAGATGTTATCCGAAATTCGGAGCTGATAGTTTGTTCCAGAGAATTAATTTCTAAAGTGACTTAATAATATACCAAATATTATCTTAGAAAATATATATTTAATTTATTCGTGTTTGTATTCAAATGAACCAACAACTTAACTTAGAATGATAAATACATATATAGTAATCCACAGGTTCATTATTATAAATCTGTTAGTGCTATACATTCGGAAACAGACAACAATAAATAAATCTTAATAAATATAGGATTGAACATGTAAGTGCCTCCAGCCGATTGCTCACCGAAAGAAAAAAGATGTCCCAATTATAATGAGAAAAGATTGATACATTATTTTACCTCTAGTTATAAGTTCAAATTGAACTGTTTTTTATATATTAATTCTTGAAGATGTCCATATCTCTAAAATGTATGTCCCTGTCTCTAAAATGTAATCAATTAAGCGTTTTTTTATGTATCCCTCAAACTTGTCTAGAAGTTAACATGAAAATATACTTTTCTTTGACATGCCATTGAATAATAAATTATGAATAGAGGTGCAATTAATTAATATACTTCAAAATCTCAAATAATCTACATAATAATGAGACTAATTTCAAATACAAAAAAATTAAATTGTTGTGAAAGCAGTGGCACAAATTCACAATTCTCTAGTTTGTATTGTCATTTGCAGTATAGTGAGAAAGTGATGTCTAAATAATGTGCATGAATTATATTAAACTGGGCTGCTTTCCTACTACATAACATTATACATTATACACAGAAGTTATATTATGATATTTAGATTATGTGTGCAGATAAGCAGTAATGGCTCTCATCTATTTTCTAGTAAATAAATAGTACATTTGTGTTCACATTTCAACATCTAAAAATAGATTAAATAACCTATTTCCTGCTCAGAATTCTGAAAAACACAATTATTTCATTCCACTCTGGAAAACAGGGCAGGGACATGCAAACAAGTCCACAATGCATTTTCCCTCTGTTATCCAATACCACTTTAAACATTGAATTAAAGAGTGAAAATTAATTGTGCACTCATCCAGGAGACATGAAAAACTCTTCTTTCAAAAATATGTGCAAATGAATCTATGAGGTTAATAATTATCAAATGGGGTAAAAAGTTGAGATAAATGGAGTTGTTAAAACATAAAATGTATTCCCTTTTAATAAATACACTCAATGGAAACAATAACCCCCACTTATCACCACTTTAAGAACCACGGGCCATATTAAATTCCAGCCTTGTAAGTCCATCGTGTTGCACATAAGGGCTGCATGCTTCAAATTTGTCTGTTTTACGTTTCTATTAAATTAGAAAGGGCTGCGAGCTACAAGCAAGAGACGCTATTTTGTAAACGTTACAGGGCTAATTTAATATCCGCAACACGTATAATCGGAGTTACAGGCTACGTTTTAACAAGTAGCCCCAATTGAATAGGGCTGTATATCTATTTTATATTTTTATCAATATTTTTATAATATATAGAAGACCTTTAGATTATTTATATATAGTATAGCTTCTATAATACAATCATTCACTCCTTTATCTCATTGTCCATTGATATTTCTTCTTCCCTTCTTCCTGCGTCTTTTCTTCTACCCTTTTGTCCTTGAATCGTATTTCCTAATCCAAGCTGACAGCCTTATTAAATTGTGATTCAGCAAATTTAAAAGGGCTCTATTTAAGCACACAGCATATTTTATTTACAGAAGTTTTTAGTTAGTAAAGACCTTGCTTTTGGATAGAAGTTCACTAACTAAAAACTTCTGTAAAAAACATATGCTGTGTGCTTAAATAGTGCCCTTTTAAATTTACCGAATCACAATTTAATAAGACTGTAAGTTTTTATTATGATATATATTGAAAAGTGAGTGTTGCCGACCTACTGGAAATGTTGCCCTGGTTATATCCAAGCAAGAAGCACAGTAAATGAATATCCATCTGTGATTCTTTTTGTACTGTCCAATGTAGGTTGGGTTCCAATGCTCTTTTACAACCAATAAATATACATGAGATTGTTCTATACTGTGCAAGATTGCTTAACATGAATAGAGAAATTAGATTAGCCTTTATTAACCTTTTTTTCTGGCTAAGCAGGAGTCCTGGGGACAGATATGTTACATTATATAAATTCAAGTTTGATACATGAATAACCCTATTAAAAAGTTTGTCTTTAATTTAAATTAGTACAGCGTATTATATTCTTTGAAGTGTGCACATTTTGCATGCAAATAAGACAAACTTTTATAGCTTAAAAATTAATCAATGAATATGCAAATTATAAATGTCTAATTCCATCTGGTTCATAGCTCATCTGGCAAACGTAGCATGTAAATGAGCTGTCAACCTGAATGTAACTCGGATGCATAGTTATACCTTGATGAATATGTAGAAAACACCTGATTTGTAATGCATTACTTTCAATGATCTTTCTTGTGATAATTTTGCATTGACAGTGTTTAAGAAATTAAAGGAAAAAAAACAAAAAGGTGATAACATTTAAATCAGAGCAAAATTACCATAGGTTCTCTGTACCACTATGTACTATGCACATAAAATGCATGCACGTAAATAATTGTTCTTTTGTTAATATGTAGAAAAACATAAAATAATTTTTTGATTTATAATCTTTTATTAGAAGGCATGCAAAAATAAAACATTTTGAACAGCTGTATTTGTTAGTCAAGTTGTTTACATTTTAACAATAAAACAATGACCCGCGATTAACTGACTAGACCTTCTTATTTTACATTTTTAGTTATGGAAGTATCATGTATCATAACTTAAGATTTCAATTTAAGAAGAACATAACACATAATAAAACAAACGACAAACAAGAGTGAAAGAAAGAAAAGAACAAACGTTGGATTAGTTAGCTAAACCATAATACTGCTAATTCAATATATAAAACAGAGTAAAGCTAAAATATCCGCCTCTAAGTCGACCTAAAACAGACCACAACAGGATACCACAATTTTCTTTGCCTGATATTTACCTTCATAGTGCAGCCGAAGGATTTCCAGGGCTCCCTCACTCCAGGTTCCTCCCCAGTATCGCTATAGCAAGATATAGGCGTTATATTAGAGGGACACTAAATTACACTAACCAAGGATCCCAGATTGTCTTAATTTGGGGTACGCTGTCCAGAATGATGTGGGTTAATCTCTCATTGATAAGCAAGTAGAGTCAACGTTTTCCATCTACCAGCTATGTGTATTTTGGAAGCTAACACCATTAATGGAAATAATTTATTCTGAGATTGAGATAGATTCTTAATATGAACCCCTAACAAACAAGATTCCATCAAGGGTGAAACTACCTTTTGAAAAAGTGTGGAGGCTAATTGGGCTAATTGTTTCCATATGTTCTGGGTAATTGGGCATGACCACCAGATATGAATCCCCCACTTGTTGGCAACCCCTAAAGCATTTATTGCTCTCATGCGCTTAAGATTCTGCAGTTTGTCGGGCGTGCAGTAAGCTCTGTGCAATACTTTGATAGACGTCTCTAAAAGAGCTGAGTTAAGGGAACCTCTGGAGAGATAGGAACAGGATTCCGTCCACTTGTCCCAGTCCCACTCTACCCCCAGATCCTTTTCCCATTGTTTCAAAAATGTGGGTTTCTGGCTGCTGGTAGATTCAAGAAAAGTGTCATACAATGAACTCAGAATGCCTTTGGTAAGAGGGAGATTTTTACAAATAACAGACAGTCAGGAGGCCCTGGGAGTTCCCAGTTCTCTCAAAGTCTTACTGGCCCAACTTCTGAATTTTAAATAATTATAAAATTCCGTAACGGGCAAGTCATGGGTTGTGCAGAACTGGTCGTAGGTCAACAATTTATCATTGAAAACCCAGTTCCCTATTCAGTCAAGGTTTCTAGAGGTCCACCAGAATTTAGAGATGGTAATCGAGTCCGCTAGAATTTGTGGGAAAGACATAACTGACATTAGGGGAAACAAACCCGAGCTAAGTCGATGCCTGGAGTTGGCCCACGCCCAAGCATGAAGAGTTAGAGAGATCATAGGGTTTTGATGAGTCATGAAGGGGATTAATTCTTTGGGAATCCAAATCAACTTATCCCAACTGTGTGGGGACATTTGCTGATTTTCCATGAATACCCAGGACGGTTAGTGTGTTGCAGAGTGTGTCCTGGGCAGATGGGCCAGTTGGGCAGCCTTAAGATAAAGCCTCAAGTTTGGACGCGCAAGTCTGCCTCTATTTTTATGCCTAAACATCACCTGCTTGGAGATACGAGGCCATTTGTTACCCCATATAAACCAAAATATGCTGTTCTGAAATTTATCCAGGTCCTTAATTAAGATTGGTATGGGAAGAGTCCTAAATAGATACAAAAGCTTAGGCAGGATACGCATTTTTGTAGCAGCTATATGGCCCGTCCATGAGATTTGAAAGCTTGCTTACTTCTGCATATCTTCAGTCAAAGATTTGTATAAGGGCTGAAGTTTGCCTTGTATAAATCGGCAAATTTGGAAGTGAGTTTTACACCCAGGTATTTTATAAACTGTGCGGGCCAGCTGAAATTATAATCAGATTTAAGAGTGTCAATCTCGATTTGCGACATACCAATCCCCAATGCTTCAGTTTTCTCTACATTCAGCTTGAGGCCTGAAATCTTGTTAAACTCCTTTATAGTTAACATAAGTGCTGGTATAGAGTAAGAGGGCCTGGTCAAGGTGCATAGTAGATCATCCGCAAAGAGTGAGCATTTAAAATGCTGGTGACCTACTTGTACCCCCTGAATGTCGGGGTTAGTTCTAATTGCTTGCGCTAGAGGTTCCATAGCGAGTGCGAATAACAATGGTGAAAGTGGGCACCTTTGCCTAGTCCCTCTTTAAATTCGGATATTAGCTTTGTGTACTCCTGGTAGTTTTAAATTAGCTTTTGGGGAGTCGTAGTATCTCCTAAGCAGGTTAATAAAGCGTCCCCTGAATCCAAACTTGTCTAGTATTTTATGCAAATATGGCCATTCAATTGTGCCAAAAGCCTTCTCAATGTCTAGAGCTAAGAGGCATAATGGAGTGTTAGATTTCTGAGCTAGATACTGAATATTTAAGACCCTCCTGTCCCCAGCCTCTCTGAAGGGGATAAACCCTGTTTGGTCCTTATGGATTAAATCTGGTAAAAATTTAGAGATGCGATTGGCCATAATCTTAACATCCCCATTGATCAAGGAAATAGGGTGATAGTTTTTAACCTCTAGATTGTCCCTACCCTATTTTGGAAAGACTACCAAAGCAGCCTGATTTAATTCAGGGGGCATGTGTTCCCCATTTAACATTGAATTAAATAAGGATGTTAGATGGGGAGTGAGCAGGGGCTCAAATGTTTTATAATACAAGTTAGTTTAACCGTCTGGCCCTGGGGATTTTCCCAATTAAAGACCTAAAATGGCCGATTTAACTTCCTCTTGGGATACATCCAAGTAGGAGTTGTCCAAGTGGTAGTCCGGTACTATGGGAAGATCATGCAAGCTAAGAAAGGAGTCAATGTCTGATTCACTACAATGAGATTGGGAAGAGTATATTTTGGGGTAAAAAAATGTAAAAGTTTTTTGGATGTCTTAAGAGCTATAAGAAATTTGGCCACTTGACATTCTAATATTGGTGGTTCTATATTTGGGAAATGTATTATTAAGTCTTCTAGCTAGCATAGTATCAGGTTTGTTTTCCTTCCAATGTAAAGTATAGATGTTTAATCTTTCTCATCACCCGTTCAGTGCGATGCGACAATATGCCATCTAGTTCTAGCCTTGTCTTGTCCCTTAACGGAGGGGTTCTGTTGGTTTATGTCTTCTAGTCTCTTTAGTGTCCTTGTTAGGTCTGCCTCCTTTTGCTTAAGAATTTTTCTTTGGGTTGAGACCAGCTTGATACAAGTTCCCCTGATAAAGACCTTATGGGCAACCCGGAGCCAGCCGGCTCCGGTTTCCGGAGAGGCATTGGTCTAAAAAAATAGACTTATGTCCTTGGCAATTGATTCCACGCTACTCAGGTTAGACAATAAAAAATTATGTATTTTCCAGATATAGGGGGGTTGCAAATTAGGGCCCAACTCTAGCTCAATGAGTACCAGGGCATGGTCTGACCAGGGGCAGGGAACAATCTCAGATTTCAAGATAGAATCATATAGGGAGGAGCCCACAAGAAGAGTATCTATAATGTAATACGTCAGGTGAGTTGGGGAATAGAGTGTATATTCTCTCCTGTCCGGGTGCATTCCCCTCCAGGCATCGACCAGCCCCAGTCTGTTAAGCAGGGACTTAATCATAAAATTCTTTTTTGAAGTAGTAATTTACTAAAACAATGTACATCACGCTTGTTTTGGAGTTAAAGGTATGCAACTTTGTCATATTAGTTTTGTGTCTCATAGTTTATTGGGCCATTTACCCAATGCTAAATTGCATGGTTGTACAGGATTGACCAAAAGAAAGTAAATGTAGAATAAAAACTCTTTGTTATAAAATCTGAATAATAACATTTGGTCAAAAAATATTAGCTTAATGTACTATTTTTCACTTTTCCACAGACATTGGGCCCTATTCTTTTGCCCAACCTGTAAATTTATATATACTTAAAACTGCTCTTATTGTTGCCACATAATCTATTATTACATATTCCCCAATTCCCTACGGGTCAGTCAAACCTGCAAAATCGGCCTGAGAACGACTATTGGTTTTAGCACAGCACGAATATTATGAGCTCTAAATAAATAAAGTTATACAAAATCAATATTCCATTACACCCATAGCTCTAGCTCGCAAATAAAGTCTGACCCACAACTGAAAAAAGTATCAAGTTTCAGTGAAAAATATTACAAGTACTAAATAGGATTCGAACAGGCTTTTTCAAACACTATGGACATTTTCACACACACTACACTACAATGTACTTTAAAAGCATGGGAAGGCATGCACATACATTAGAATTAATTGCACAAGTCTCAAACTCCCAAATATGTAATTAAAAAATGTTATTTTTAAATGTAATTTCTGAGTAATATTGATATAATAACTCAAGGGGTTAATACATATCATGAAACCCAATTGGACTAAAACAGATGATCTAATGCATTTTATAGAGTGCTTGATTGCGAGCCAGATCGGCAAATATTACTTATTGGCACTAATTAATTTGTGGCCTCAGATTGCAGATTACGTCTAACTTCCATGTTTTACTGACGTCACAATGACGGTCTCACTTGCTATTGGCTGTTTCTAAGAAGCAAACTATGGGCTTGTTTAAATATTGTCACTAGTGATGTCGCGAACATCAAATTTTGGAACAGCGAACGCGAACTTCATCAAATGTTCGCGAATGGGCGAACATCGGCGAACCGCCATAGACTTCAATGGGCAGGCGAATTTCAAAACCCACAGGGACTCTTTCTGGCCTCAATAGTAATGGGAAAGTTGTTTCAAGGGGACTAACACCTGGACTGTGGCATGCCGGAGGGGGATCCATGGCAAAACTCCCACGGAAAATTACATAGTTGATGCAGAATCTGGGTTTAAGCCATAAAGGGCATAAATCACCTAACATTCCTAAATTGTTTGGAATAACATGCTTTAAAACATCAGGTATGATGTTGTATCGATCCGGTAGTGTAAGGGTTACACCCGCTTCACAGTAACAGATCAATCTCAACGTTTAATGCTCCGCAAACAACCGCAAATAGTCCCTTTGCACAACCGCAAACTCCCCATTTGCACAAGGTTGGATACCAAGCTAGCCATGTCCCGTTCCTTGTCCTCACTGATGTCATTGAAGGTCTCTTCCTCCACCCAGCCACCAAGGGTCCCCGAAAGGTGACAACAAGCATCCTGGGACGCCTGCTGTGTTTGGTCTTCCACCTCCTCAAAGCCACCTTCCTCCTCTGACTCCTCTTCTTCAGACTCCCAGAGTCTGGGGGCTTCCATTGCCCAGCATGGAATATTATACACAGGTCAGAGTCTGGGGGCTTCCACTGCACAGCATGGAATATTATACACAGGTCAGAGTCTGGGGGTTTCCACTGCACAGCATGGAATATTATACACAGGTCAGAGTCTGGGGGCTTCCACTGCCCAGCATGGAATATTATACACAGGTCACTATCAGGGGACGTGTATATGGCATGGATTTTTGGAAGCGGGAGATGGAAAAAGATGCTTGGTCGGTCCTTCCAGTTCAAATTTGGGACACTGCACGTGCAATCTAAGGTGCCCCCAGATATGAGTGTCCCTGTGCACTAGCAAAAGTTGGCAGAGTAGGCGCTGTAGGCCTCACACACACGCCTGTAGGCAGGCAACTGATATTCAATCGATTACAGTAAAAAAAAGTGTTGTTTTATGTTACTGTACACTACGGTTGCATCAGATATGACGTATCACTGTGCACTGGCAACAGTTGGCAGAGTAGATGCAATAGGCCTCACACACACGCCTGTAGGCAGGCAACTGATATTCAATCGATTACAGTAAAAAAAGTGTTGTTTTATGTCACTGTGCACTACGGTTGCACCAGATATGACGTATCACTGTGCACTGGCAAAAGTTGGCAGAGTAGATGCAATAGGCTTCACACACATGCCTGTAGGCAGGCAATTGCTATTCAATCTATTACAGTCAAAAAAGTGTTGTTTTATGTCACTGTACACTACGATTGCACCAGATATGACGTATCACTGTGCACTGGCAAAAGTTGGCAGAGTAGATGCAATAGGCTTCACACACACACGCCTGTAGGCAGGCAATTGCTATTCAATCGATTACAGTTAGAGATGTCCCGAATAGTTCCCCGGCGGACTGTTCCCGGCGAACATAGCATGTTCGCGTTCGCGGCGAACTGTGAACATATGCGAGATTCGACCCGCCTCCTATACTTTATCATTGAGCAAACTGCATGTCACAGTCAGCAGACACATTCCAGCCAATCAGCTGCATACACTCCCTTCCAGAGCCTTCTAACTCATGGACAGCAGCCATTTTGGAATCATAACTAACTTGCAGTCTTACTGAGAGGAGGCTGAGTGTAGGTGATACTGCATCAATAGGGAAAACCATAGCTAGGCTACTGTACACAGTGTGCAATACAGTCCTGAAGGACTCTTTTGATCTCTGCTGCAAGGACACCCCTGTGTCTCTTCCCCCCTTATCATCATCCTCCACTCACCTTAACACCTAACCCTAACACCCCTCACACTTATCCTTAACACCCCTCACCCTAACCCTAACACCCCTCACACTTATCCCTAACACCCCTTACCCTAACCCTAACACCCCTCTCACTTATCCCTAACACCCCTCACCCTAACCCTAACACCCCTCACACTTATCCCTTACACCCCTCACCCTAACACCTAACCCACTCACCCTTATCCCTAACACCCCTAACCCTAACACCCCTCACACTTATCCCTAACACCCCTCACCCTAACCCTAACACCTCTCACACTTATCCCTAACACCCCTCACCCTAACCCTAACACCCCTCACACTTATCCCTAACACCCCTCACCCTAACACCTAACCCCCTCACCCTTATCCCTAACACCCCTTACCCTAACACCCCTCACACTTATCCCTAACACCCCTCACCCTAACCCTAACACCCCTCACACTTATCACTAACACCCCTCACCCCAACCCTAACACCCCTCACACTTATCCCTAACACCTAACCCTAACACCTACCTCTAACACCCCTTACACTTATCCCGAACACCCCTCACCCTAACCCTTACACCCCTCACACTTATCCCTAACACCTAAACCTATCACCTAACCCTAACACCTAACTCTAACACCCCTTACACTTATCCTGAACACCCCTCACCCTAACCCTAACACCCCTCTCACTTATCCCTAACACCCCTCACCCTAACCCTAACACCCCTCACACTTATCCCTTACACCCCTCACCCTAACACCTAACCCCCTCACCCTTATCCCTAACACCCCTAACCCTAACACCCCTCACACTTATCCCTAACACCCCTTACCCTAACCCTAACACCCCTCTCACTTATCCCTAACACCCCTCACCCTAACCCTAACACCCCTCACACTTATCCCTGTGTCTCTTCCCCCCCTTATCATCAAGGGAGCGGTGAGGATGATGAGGGAGGGGGGTAGAGACACAGGGGAAGATGATGAGGGAGGGGGTAAAGAGATACAGGGGAGGATGATGAGGGAGGGGGTAAAGAGATACAGGGGGGATGATGAGGGAGGTGGGAGGATGATGAGGGAGGGGGGATGAGACACAGGGGAGGGTGATGAGGAAGGGGGCAAAGAGACACAGGGGAGGATGATGAGGGAGGTGGGAGGATGATGAGGGAGGGGGGATAAGGCACAGGAGAGGGTGATGAGGAAGGGGGCAAAGAGACACAGGGGAGGATGATGAGGGAGGTGGGAGGATGATGAGGGAGGGGGATGAGACACAGGGGAGGATGATGAGGGAGGGGGAAGAGACACAGGGGAGGATGATGAGGGAGGGGGTAAAGAGATACAGGGGAGGATGATGAGGGAGGGGGTAAAGAGATACAGGGGAGGGTGATGAGGGAGGTGGGAGGATGATGAGGGAGGGGGGATGAGACACAGGGGAGGGTGATGAGGAAGGGGGCAAAGAGACACAGGGGAGGATGATGAGGGAGGGGGTAAAGAGATACAGGGGAGGATGATGAGGGAGGTGGGAGGATGATGAGGGAGGGGGGATGAGACACAGGGGAGTGTGATGAGGAAGGGGGAAAGAGACACAGGGGAGGATGATGAGGGACGGGGGAAGAGACACAGGGGAAGATGATGAGGGAGGGGGAAAAGAGATACAGGGGAGGATGATGAGGGATGTGGGAGGATGATGAGGGAGGGGGGATGAGACACAGGGGAGGGTGATGAGGAAGGGGGGAAAGGGACACAGGGGAGGATGATGAGGGAGAAGGTAAAGATATACAGGGGAGGATGATGATGGAGGGGGATGTTAGGTTATTTATGCCGTTTATGGATTAAAACCAGACTCTGCATCAACTATGTAATTTTCCGTGGGAGTTTTGACATGGATCCCCCTCCGGCATGCCACAGTCCAGGTGTTAGTCCCCTTAAAACAACTTTTCCATCACTATTGTGACCAGAAAGAGTCCCTGTGGGTTTTAAAATCCGCCTGCCCATTGAATGCTATGGCGGTTTGCCGGGTTCGCCGGTTGGCGAACATTTGCGGCGGTTCACGTTCGCGTTTCGCGAACCGAAAATTTTATGTTCGCGACATCACTAATTACAGTCAAAAAAGTGTTGTTTTATGTCACTGTACACTAAGGTTGCACCAGATATGACGTATCACTGTGCACTGGCAAAAGTTGGCAGAGTAGATGCAATAGGCTACACACACACGCCTGTAGGCAGGCAACTGATATTCAATCTATTACAGTCAAAAAAGTGTTGTTTTATTTCCCTGAGCACAATATAAGCTGTTAGGTGTTAGCCTGTCACACACACACGCTGGCAGGCAGGCATATGCAATTAGATTACACATAAAAAAATTATAAAATAAAATAATTGATGTTCTAGCCCTAAAAAGGGCTTTTTGGGTTGCTGTCCTTCAGATGGAAGGCTCTGGAAGAGATTGTATGCTGCTGATTGGCTGGAATGTGTCTGCTGACTGTGAGGTGCAAGGTCAAAGTTTCCTCAATGTTAAAGAATAGGGGGCGAACCCAAAAGCGCATGTTTTTCTCCGTTCGCTGCGAACGCGAACATGCAAAAATCACCGCGAATAGTCCGCCGGCGAACTGTTCGGGACATCACTAATTGTCACATATTAGGATCCTACTGAAACCCTACTTTAAAAGGCAGGGTTTACGTGTTTAGGCTTAAGGAGGTTACTTTGCGGGCTTGAGTTAGTTGAATACATCTAAACAACTAGAGAAAAAAAAACACCTGCAGGCAAATTTGTGGGTTAGAGTCACTTACGGGCTTCTAATAAAATAGGACTCCTTGTAAGTGCTTTAATATGCTCGGGAAGCAAAAACTACGCCAACCACTATAGAACCACAATTTACATCGAATTGCTAGCAGAGAGCATTACTTCGGAATTCAAGACTTGTTCATATCTTCTGTGGGAATCTATCACGCCTGTACGATGTTTAGTATAGTTCCTTCTTCCTAGTTAAGACAGTCAGAATACCTCCACAGGTTGTAGCTTATGATACTATAGCTGTGTCCTTACCAATCAGGACTATTGGGTAGTGTCATTTCTACCATTTATGAACTGTTTGGTTTAATTTCAAGCATTTATGTTGTAAGTATCTTATAGAAGAAATTATATTTTAAAACAATTTTACCTCTTCTATATTCAAAAATAAAAAAACTTTAATTGGATACAATAATCGATCAAAAAAATCGATACAATTGATCAAACAAATTCTAAAAAAACACTGGTATACCCTTAGAGAGGATACAGTACTGAAAGAATTTCTGACGGAAGAACCTTCAATAACATACAGGAGAAATACAAATGTAAAAGATCTCATGGTCAAAAGTCATTATAATCCCTTGCAAAAAAAATCTAATTGGCAAACCTCCACAAAAGGTCTGTTCAAATGCGGACATTGTAGAGCCTGTAAATATATCCAACCTAGCAAGCATTTTACAGACTCTAATACGGGTAAAAAATACCCAGGAAAGACTTTTATTAACTGTGAGACCACTCATGTTATATACCTGATGACATGCCCATGTCAGAAATTCCAAAGACGTATACTCGAAAACGTATATTCAGTAACCAAACAGTTAGACACTCCGGTATCTAGACACATAAATAATTTTCAGAGAAATCAATTGGAGGTTATGAGATTTCAAGTCTTGTAGAGACTATTTGTAGGACCAAGAGGAGGCAATATCAACCAAATACTACTTAAAAAAGAAAGTAAATGGATATTTATTTTGGATAGCAAATATCCTAAAGGCTTAAATGGAGGCTATTCATACTCTGCCTTCCTATAAATTCCATTACATGTAATTAGAAGTTAGATAATGACTATAGTTTAGGATTATTTTATCCTTAGATATTTCACTAACCAATATCACAATACATATTTCTCACTTTATTATATCTTTATTAGATTCTACATATCACGTAATTATTTACTATTATACTTAGGATTATAATGATTATTCACATTTTATATTATATACCATTCATGGTAGTTATTACTTATACACCTTGTGGTAGACACACAATAAAGTCTTTTTTATGATTCATATCCTTTTGGTCACAATCTATTTTGTTATTTTCATTATATTATATATCCATTGAGCGGCTTGTTTACAACTCTCCCTCTGTCTGTTGGCGTTCCCCAAGGTTCTGTCCTAGGCCCCCTCCTCTTCTCCATCTACCTCCCTTGGCACCCTCACAAAATCCTGTGGATTTCAGTATCATCTCTATGCAGATGATACTCAAATCTACCTCTCTGCACCCGATCTATCCCCCTCTCTTCTAGCTCATGTTTCCAACTGCCTCTCTAGTATATCCTCCTGGATGTCTACCCGTCAACTCAAACTCAACATGTCTAAGACTGAACTCCTAATCTTTCCACCCTCTACTACAGCTTCCACTCCACAAATATCTCTCACTGTTGACAACACCATCATCACTTCCACCGCCCAGGCCCGTTGTCTTGGGATTCTACTGGATCCCGCCCTCTCTTTTATTCCTCACATCCAATCAATAACAAAATCTTGTCAGTTTCACCTAAAAAACATCTCCAAAATTCGTCATTATCTTACACAAGACACAGCTAAAATTCTAATACACTCTCTCATCATATCTCGACTCAACTACTGCAATTCCCTCCTTGCTGGCCTACCCAGGTTCTCGTGCTGCCCCTACTATTTGGAACTCCTTGCCTCGCTCCATTAGAATATCTTCCTGCCCCAAAACCTTTAAAAATTTACTTAAAACACACCTATTTAAAAAATAATTTCACCTTCACCCTTTATAATTACAACTGCACACTCCACAGCATAATAACACTCCCACCCACACTCTACAGTACAACACACAGACCCCTCCAATTGACTAAACAAATTGCATTCACGTTTCCATTTTGTAGTTGTCACCCTCTTGTATCACACCTAAACCCTTAGGCCCTCATTCAATTGCAATTTGGCCAATTGAATAGGCCTCTAAATAAGCACATAACATATATTTTTTTAAGAAGTTTTTAGTTAGTGAGCATATATTCAAAAGCAAGGTTTTCACTAACTAAAAACTTCTTTAAAAAATATGTTATGTGCTTATTTAGAGACCTATTCAATTGGCCAAATCGCAATTGAATGAGGCCCTTAGATTGTAAGTTTGTGAGTTTTCAATTGTGTGTCCGTGTCTTGGAAACAAGCACTATGTGCATTTGATTATATGCTCAAAAACAGGGCCCTCCATTCTTTATAAGGTGTTAAGTTTGTTTTTTGCCTTGTACAATACCACTGTACAGCGCTACGGAATATGTTGGCGCAATATAAATAAAGACAATAATAATAATAATAATAATAGTGTTTATCTAAAGATTTTAGCCCAGATATTTGCGCTATATTTGCTCTGTTAGATGGATCCCTTTCCCCTCCCCTTCTTGCTTTGGTCAACCAACATTCTCATCATATTGTATTATGCTTTTCTGTACTTTAGAAGCTCAATAAAGTTAGAATCTATTGAATTAATCTGACAGGATGACGTTGTTACGTTAAACGCCATTAGCATGAACATTTGTACAATAAAGTTAGAACTTTTTGAACAGCGTGACACAATTACGTCGACGTCATGATGTCATTGCGTCAGACGTCATTGCGATACTAGCAGGGATTTAAGCACTCATACATTTTATATATTTATAGCAGCGTAGTTTTCAGATTTATTGTATTCAATTAAAGTATTATTTTTTTTTTAGTAATAAGTGGTGTTAAGCACCAAGGATACTATTCATAGTGATCATATTTGTTATTATCTCTTCTATATACCATGATGTAATGATACCCCCCAGCAAACCTTCTCACCATATATTACTAGATTTTGAATAACTCAATAAATTTACTCAATTTATTTAGCCTCTCTTTTTAATAGTTGAAAACCCAATAGAATTTGAATAAAAAATAAATATCTTACATTTTGAAAAATCTTATTCATGTGTATGATACCAAAACCTAATAAAGACTGGAATATAGTAACTGGAACACTGGAATATAGAATTGTTTATTACTGAGACTGGTGTGAGCTTCAAGTTTTCGGTATATTTCAAACATCACTCAACATGAAAAAAAATAATTTGCAATGTTTCTGTTTATCTCATACAGAGCAAAACAACAATTTACAGACTCTGCAATGAATTCTGCTTAGCAGGTTTTTATTACCTGAAAAAAATAAGTTATTTTCAGTATGATATCTATCCTAAACATATTTTCTTTTACAAAAGAAAACTCGATAAATTGGATTTCTGACTCCAGGTGGAATTAAGTTTTCTCCCCAAAGCATAAAAACATAAACTTAAGACGACATTATGAGAAGCAGTATCTGAACATAATAAAACAAACTCTTCTGGATAGCAACAACCAAATAAATAAAAATAAAATCTGCAACTACGTCCAGATAAATGGGATTTATTTAATCTTTTCAGGGCTGTAGACATAAAGTACTTTACATTTTCATCTTTGCTTTCATCTCACCTGCAAACTTTGAAGTAGCAAATATCTTTTGTCCTCTTAAAACTTGAATTGTAATGCAATTTCATTCTAATATTTCACACACATTGCCATGACCTACAGTAGCGTCATTAAAAATACATTTTCAGTAAGAAATGTTTTACTGTATTTTCAATTTAATTTATTTTACTTCTATACTGAACACCTTCAAAGTGAATTTGGAATATAGGATGACTTAAACCATTATGTAAATATTTTTTATTTAAAGAGACAGATATTTGATGAGCAGACCCATTTTTTTTCATAGATACACAGCTTTGAATTCAATAAGGTTCATTTGGTCTGATTGTTTTATCTACCTATAATGTAGGCTTAATTGAGTCTCAGGAGACCCCTATGCTTATCCCGGACATGCTCAAACCTTTTAACTGTTTGACTAAAATTTCAATGAGTGATTATTCCATAGATAAACTGCATCTCCTGCTCCACTCTAGTCCATAATGTTGGTTACATAGTTAAAGGAAGATTTTTATTAAATATTATTGTATATGTTATATACAAATTATATATTGTCTCTAGAGAAGAATACATGTCATATTGGTTACTGTAATGGTAAAATAATGGTGTTTAATTAGTTTATTTACTGTTTAACAATTAAATCAATGTTTGAAGAAAAAAACACAATGTAGCTTTTAAAACTTACTTTTCAAATGAATAATATGGTTTAATTTGCTTATTTAGTTTCTGATCAACATAGGCACTACGGTGGCCTTTTAAGATGACTGTTTATGTAAAAATCTACATAGGTGAATTACATAATGAGAAAATATCGCTTAATCAACAATAGGATAATCTTTTGTTTAGATAGCATTAAATGTCAGTATAAGGGTCATTTTATTAAATGATTTTCTTCAATATTTGCTTAATATAGCATTCTGTGGACCTGTGACCAATGCTAAATATACAAATTCAGGCGTGCGATCATACCATAGATAACATTTATGTGTTCAAATTTTTTTCTTTAAGGATTATTTCATGAATGAAAGCCATTTTTATCTTAATTATTCAAATTAAGTAATTAACTTAATTATATGAAATATCTCATTGATGGATTGTATTCCATTTGTCTTACTGTGTATATATATGCCTGTTGCAGTATGTTTGTACTCACTAATATAGTTGTTGTACTGCAAGTTTGTGTGTAATGCTCGCAAATTGCGAGTTGCGCATGCGTGCTGCCCAATGGGCGCAGAAGGGGGAGTGGGAGGGGGAGAGGAGGGAGGGAGAGAGGAGGGAAGGAGAGAAAGGGGAAGAAGAGAGAAGGAGAGTTAAGAAAGTGAAGGAGAGGGAGGGAGAGAAAAGGACGGAAGGAGATAGGAAGGAAAGAGAGAGAAGGAAAGAGAGGGAGGAAGTGTGAGAAGGAGATAGAGGGTGAGGGAGAACAATTGAGGGAGAGGAGGAGAGGAAGAGTGTGAGAGAGAAGAAAAGAGAGAGAGAGAAGGAGAGGATGAAAAGGAGAGAGAGAGAGAAGGAGATGGAGAGAGAAGAAAAGAGAGAGAGAGAAGGAGAGGGAGAAAAGGAGAGGGAGAGAGAGAGTGAGAAGGAGAGGGGGAGAGAGATGAAGGGAGTGAGAGGGAGAGAGAAGGAGAGAGAGGGCACAGAGAAAGAGAGAGAAAGGACGCAGAGAGAGAGAGGGCGCAGAGAGACGACGCACAGAGAGAGAGAGGCTACACAGGGAGAGAGAGGGTACACAGAGAAAGGGCTCACTAACAGACAGAAGACACCATTTTTAAGACAATATTATGCCGTCATTTTTGATGGGCAAGTGACTAGTTTCGTTCATGTAGTGTATTTTCATCCACGTGCTTATACAGATTTTTGCCCCACAGACTCACAGTGTGCACACTTTGCACATGCTCATGGCTGTAGTGGTTAAGCCAGGGCAAGAGATTCTAATATCTAGTTAATCATATACAAGTAAACAAGTCCATTTAACAGACGGCTGTTATAAATATAAAAAAAAAAATATTTGAAAAATTTAATCATCAACCCTAACTCTAAACAAAAAACTGCAGTTTTAAAAAGTTACAGTCAAATAAAAGTTGCACAAAAGAAAATAAAAAAAAAACATTAAAATAATAAAACATTAAACCTGTAAAAAAAAACATCTTTCATGGATCTAGCATTGTAAAGTGATGCCCTGGACCCTCTCTTCAGTCCTGGTATACAGGAACATTCAAATTGCAGAAATATTGCTTGAAGCCCATGAAAAAAGCCTTTTCTTTTGTGTTTAAAGACCATTGGCCTCATTCAATTGCGTTTTGGCCAATTGAATAGGGCTCTATATAAGCACAGAACATATTTTTTTACAGATGTTTTAAGTTAATGAAGACCTTGCTTTTAGATCGAAGTTCACTGACTAAAAACGTCTGTAAAAAAATATGCTGTGTGCTTATATAGAGCCCTATTCAATTGGCCAAATCGCAATCGAATGAGACCGCATGAATATATATGTTTAATCCTTACAGTGTATACAACAGCATTAATGAATAAAGAAAACATAGTTGAACATTTTCAGTTTTTTTCAATAATCATATGTAGTTTTTTATTATTGTATAAATATTTTCGTGTTTATAATCTGTAATATTCACTTCCCTTGTTCTATATCTTAAAAATATTATACAATATAATTTAAATGAAAGAATGGCACAAAATAACAAAATGTTTAAACCAATAGCATATAAATACTGAACATTTCAACTTTGAGCACTATGTTGCTTTGTTATTATACGTTCATTTTTCCATCGGCTTCATGTACATGTTTAAACAGGAGAGACAAACCATGAGAAATGGATTTGTGTTGAATAAAATTACATTTGACAGCAGTTTGCTATAGTTTTCTAGGATAAGGAACCTCCACAAGTTGCACATCTTCCTTATGAACGTATTATCATATTATTTGTGTCTGATATATAAAGAACATGAAGAATGAAAAAAATAGTGATTGGAATTACGTTATTTAAATGGTTCTTTCAAGATTAGCCTAGAACAACATTACATAGCATTCCATTTTATACCTGTTTCACAAATTCAATACAAAATTTAGTGGGTAATAAATGTTTTATCTTATTGACTTAATGTTATCAGAGAAAACTGGTTCGAAAACTAGAATGTACTGAAATTATGAATGTAGGGGATACAAATATAAAAGTTAATGCAATTGGTCAAAGGAGTACAAAGACTAAGCATGTTTTAGAGTCTGGTATATTAGATATAGGTTGCATTTATGGGAGTACTAATTGATGGCCAGGTGCAGAGACTAGTATTATATAGTTACACAATGGGTGGGGGGGAAGAGGCACAATCTCTAGTGCGTGTTACTCACGACAATAAAGCTTAATAGATATTAGTATTGAAAAAGTGGGAGTGGAATCTCACCTTTATATACTTCAAATATTGAGATAATAATAGCGTATTTGTCAGATCCTCATCTGATCTGGTGTGGCAGGCTCAGAGTTTGCTTTGGTTTATCCTGCTTTATTGTCTCCCTTTAGAGTGACACTTATGTGGGCACTGACTAGATTTCCCTAACTTGGATAGTACTGTACGGCTTAATATGATTCCCAAGTGTTAATGATAGATGTCTCAGACCATGACATAAATGCTAGATTTTGGTCCAAAATGAATCATTATTTCAAATAATATCAAAAACCAAATTGCTAAAAGCAAAAAATTAGATATGTGATATATTCAAACACGTTTTGCCGCTGTAATGTGCGGCTTCCTCAGTGATATATACTTCTACTTGGACCAGAACAAAATCGTACCAATAGCATTCTATAGTGTTGCTTATTTTATCATTTTCGTTGCTATAAAAGATACTTAGAATAACCATTTTACGTTTGCGAAATCTCTATAGTTATTATTTTTTTGCTAAAATATCCAACAACAGGACTTCTTCCCTTGGTATATGTGCAAACTGGTTCGAAGACTTGAGTTGTTAACATTAATTTATTTTTAGAGTTAATTTCCTCACAAGAGGAGGACCGGCAATATATATGCTAATTTATCAACTCAATATGAAACTAAAAGATTCCCACAGCAACCTAGAAAAAAATACAAACTATAACTATGATCAATAGCTGATGGATGGAAAATATGTTCACTTTCCTGGATACTTTACACAACAAAAGGTTAGGTTTTAAAGCTTTGATCAAATAGTAAAATTCTTGTGAAGTATGAAACAACTTCTATCTCATTTTAGTTTCATTATTTATCTTTTACTAGTCTTTAAGTGTGTAAGTGAGCCATACAATCTTCAGAAAATCAATACCAACACTTTTTTCACAGTAAATATTTGTAAGATTATCCACCTTAATTTACTGAAGGTGTTCTCCACCTGCAAATATATAGTCTAATGTTAGGTGCTCATAGTGAATCTTAAACCTACGTGTATACTGAACCACCTGTAGAACCAACAAACCCCCTACTAAAACTGGTACATGGCATTTCACAGCACTCAGGGAATAGGTTAAAAATAATAAAAAAATCATTGCTGCAGGGTTAATTACCAATCTATGGTCACAACCCTGTTATATATGTAAAAAGAGTCCAGGTTTCCTCATGACACTCTCAACCACATTGTGCAAGGGATGTAACTCTGTGGGGATTCCTAATACAATAGCAGTACTTATGGAGGCCAAATCACCCTAGCACCTACCATAGCAGTCCTTAAAGACCCCGTAGACACTATGCCCCATGGGGATCGTTAATGACCCCATGGTACCAAGCACTAACCCACCCAAACTACATGCAAACTCTATTATTATACTCTATACTGATCCTAGTGCCTACATCAACCATTCAGGAAAGGGAAAAATAAAGAAATCTGATTGGGTCAAAATGCAACCAATCAGAATGCACAGATTTCAGTCTCTGCATCCTGATTGGTTAAAATTTTAACCAATCAGAAATGGGAGGCTAGCTTTCTCTGATTCGTTACTCAGTAACCAGAGTTAGGCAATTCAAATGGACACTCATTGGCTAAAATATGATTGACACATATTTGAATGTGGTCCGTGGGTTAGAGGTTAGGGTGCCATAGGGGGCCCCTAGGGACCCTATGGTATTAGGTTAGTACATATATTATTTAGGTAGATAGATATGTTCATGTTAGGTAGGGGTAGCTATTGAGATGTTGCTATAGAGACTACTGAGCTTAAGAGTCCTACAGGTACACATAAGGCAGGTTGGGAGTACACGTTAGAACTAAAGAGCTAACGGCAATACCCACTGAGTTACTGAGTTGGGAACTACTGAGAGTTACTGAGTTGAGAAGCAAGTTGTATACCTCATGTAGATGAGATCTTTGAAGGTGAGAGTTGAATCTATTGGTATATATATGCAGGATTGGGGTAATCCTTATCATAGTTACCTGCTAAAGAGTGGATGGGCTGTACCACCCCCCCCCCCCCTCTTCTTAGAGTTCTATATAAACAAAGAGAGAAGCTGAACATTTGGATTGAGGACCTATATCTGAACAATAATTGTACAAGGATATTACTTGATGTATAAACTCTCTACTCTATTCTTCTTCAACACTAAGAAACCTCTAAATCATACAACTATTGACTACTATTCATCTACCAATATCACTCAGGAGCACTAAAGAATACACACCAGTGCATAGTAGACCTGGAGCCCGATTCAGTTGAGCTTTTGCATGTTACTGGAACCCGTAAGTGAGGCCACAAGTTAATTTGCAATTCAATTGGCGTCTTTTTGCAGGCTCCAAACTGGTAACGAGTTACGGATTTGAAAACTTTGCAATGGTTAAACCTGTAACTTACAGCCTACCAAAGCCTTTGATCTTTCACTTTCGCAAGAGTTACGATGGCTAAAATCGCAAAACCCTATTCAATTGCTACAATTCCCCAAGCCCGAGTGCCAGAGAGGACCCGGGGGAAGCAATGCAATTAGAATTAATTGAACATCAGTATCAAGCTCGCAAATTGGCAGTATATAAGATTTATTTTTATGATAATTTCCGGGTTAAATCGATCTTGGGTATCAATGAGTTAATACATATTAGGCCACCCACATGGACAAGAACAGTATTGACATTGATTTTCATAATTCTGTATTTTGCAGATTTTGCGAGTCTGATCGCATATCGGACCTCCAAGCCTAATTGATTGACATGTAACCTCCATGTTTTACTGCCATACTAATGACAGTCTCATTTTCTATTGGCTGATTCGAAATGGGAGGTTTGGGCGTGCTTAATTGATCATGTTCCTGCCCTGAACTGGTTCGAACCAGTGCATGGTTTACGGAGTCGGCTTTGGGGCAGTAACTTGCGGGCTCAGGAATCGGAAACGAACGAGAGCCTACAACAAACCCGCAGACATACGGCCTACATCGCACCAGTTGCAGGCTTGCAATTGAATCGGGTCCCTGATAAATTCCATTTTTATTATTATACGATTTTGTATGTTCGCTACATTGCAGAGAGAGGGTGATGGTGAGTGTATATCTAAAAACAGGAAGGTTTGCCAGTTAGTGACCAATTAATAAAATAGGCAATAACAAATTGCTTTAAGAACAGAAACAAAATAACAAAATAGAGAACACAGGCTCCAATAGTGAACTGAATTTATTAAGAAATAAAAATCTACTCACTAGATTATTGCAGTATCTCAAGTTTATACAGGGAATATCAATATGTTTCATCAGATACAACTTACTTCCTGAGGGTCTGAGGAATGAGTACTAATATATAATGTCAAATTACTTTTTTCAAATATGTTTTACTATTATTTTGCTTAGTATCTTACAGCCTTATTAAATTGCGATTTGGCCAATTGAATAGTGCTCAGAGCATATATTTTTAAAGAAGTTTTTAGTTAGTGAACTTCTATCCAACAGCAAGGTCTTCACTAACTAAAAACTTCTGTAAAAAAATATGCACTGTGCTTATATAGAGCCCTATTCAATTGGCTGAATCGCAATTTAATAAGGCTGTTAGTCACATCAAATATGCCTAATACATTGATTTGCTTATGTTTTACTGATCCATTTGATTTAAATCTAATTCTGTAGAAAAGTATAATTGTACACTGTTATGTTATACCAGAATCTTTAATTTAGTGTTAACATCCAGAATGCATTCATGATTTCTACAGAACAGAACAATTTGCTGCAACTGACAAAATCAAAGCACATTCTTACATATTATCTGAACACAGTTGAACTGAACACAATGCATGCCACGGCACATTTCTTGTTATCCAAAACATTATTTGTCAGAACTCATTGAAGTAGAACCATCCTTTTATCTTTTTCATTTCCTGTTTCTCAAAGTGATGGCCCATTATCACTAGAAAACTGAAATGCAAGAATGTAATTGTCAATTGTTCACACAAATATGGAGGTAGGGCATTTATCTCTGTGCATGCAAAACAGATAGAGGACCTTATACAATGGTATAACTCACTGTGATTTTTAATGGCATAAATACAATCAAGTTTTGTAAATGCATTGCTTTTTTTTTATATACCATGCTATGTAGTTATTTTGTTACAAAGGATTTCTGTTTATACAAAAAAAGCAAATAATATCAAACAGAGACATGCATTGTATGTATGGAAACATGAGCTAGAGCTTTTTAATATTGTCTTGTTGTTGTTCAGTCCTTCAGTCATGTCTGACTCTCGGTGACCATATGGACGCAGCACGCCAGGAACATCTGTCTGTATTTCTGATTGTGTTTGTCCATATGGTTTTCTTAGCAAGGAAACTGGAGTGGGTTGCCAGTTCCTTCTCCAGTGGGCCGCAATTTGTCTGACCTCTATACTATGACCTGCCCATCTTGGGTGACCCTACATGGTATAGCTCACAGCTTCATTGAGGTACACAAGCCCCTTCACCACTACAATGCAGTGATCTAGAAGAGGAATATTGACTAGACATAGGTCTACCCCTGTGGCTTGGACACTATAATATAGCACCCTCTGCATAGTTCCAGCAAAACTGCCCACAGGGAATGTATTATATACACAAAACTTTCTGCTATGCATTATAAAGGTGTTTAGATATATATTGAATACAAGGCCCATAGAATATAGACAAGGATTTAGAAAAAGTTCACCTTAAAAGATGATGACTGACATCCAGAGTCAGATCTAGGTTCATTATAAGGTAATGGCCCACTTCTAACGCCAGCAGCCTGGGTTAAAGGGGTCTCCTAATTAACTAGGAGAAGGAAAAGGGTTGAAATTGTTTTATTTGTTAGTTTTTTGTTTTTTTAACTGATCCCCAAAGTGAAGTTCCCCTTCTGGATCTCTACCTTTTCGTGGTGAAAGGACTTGTGTACCTCAATGAAGCGGTGAGCTGTACCATATAGGGTTACCTAGGATGGGCAGGTCACAGCAGAAAGGTCAGATAAATTGTGATCCATTGGAGAAGGAACAGGCAACCCACTCCAGTATCCTTTCCCAGAGAACTTTATGGATAAGCACAGCCAGAGACAAACCTATAGATGTGCCTGGCTTGTTGCGGTCCATAGTATATGTAAATATTCTTCTATTTACATTGGTGTGTGTGCATATATGTGTGTTTATAGTAGAAATTGTGTATGAATTGGTCGGCATATATGTTTACCTAGGCATTTACTTAATTTTTTTAATGCATTTACAAATGTACATTGATGTGATTATGATGGGGATATTTGTTGTTTTTCTTTGTTAATCAGTATTATTAAAATATTAACTTAAATTCTGATTTAAAAAATGAAGTTGCACCTAAAAACAAGCTGCTCTTATATAAAAAGCTACGTTGAAGTTCAAATAATAGTGTAAAGCTTATAGGCCTTGCTTTTTATCACTACAAGATATAGGTATATTAGATATATATATTTTATGTAAACTAGCAGTAGCAAAGGGGAATCATCTGCTTAATGAGGGGGGCCAGGGGCATATAAAAATAAATGGACAGAGCAGGGCCCCAGTGCACTGGGTACATTGAATGCCTCCCCACCTGTCTCATTGTCCTAAGCTATACTGAAAAGAAGTGGAAGATTACATTATTCAAGGAGGGATACAGCAGTGGTCATATTAATGAGGTAAACTGTTTTTATAAATTATACAAATTTTCTACTGAGGATTTGCTTTACTGCATTTTGTACATGTACTTTTAATGTTAATTATCGGAGAATTAAAAAATAGGTTTAACATGAAAAGTGCGTACACTAGCCCTTTAATTTGTTCACCGGATCACATTTTTAATGTATCTCTGAATTTGCTATAAATGCCCCTTATATGTCTGTTTATTAAACATTTTCTACTATGCATCTTTGCAAATATATTAAAACACATTCTGTTTAGATGTCAGTATATGTTCTAATTATTATCTGGTTGTGAGCTCAGTTTCATTATTATTACTGTTTTCAATTGCTACCATTTCAAACCTGTTTGTAATACTGTGGTTGTTGGAGAAAAATAAGGATATGTGTATGTATCTATCATTTATCTATCTTAATATCTATTATATATTATTTATTTGAATTCATCTGCCGTGTGTATAATTTTGTGTTTATCATAATAATACCTTTTCATAGCGGGCATATAATCTATTCTAAATGCTGTATTTTAGTACAGCGGTGACATTATGCGAACAGAGAACCATATTTGTGATAAATATACAACAAGGGAGACAGAATAGGATGTAGTGAAAACGTTATGAGACACTGAAGGTTACAATCACATAGAAAATGTTGACGCTCATAGAATATTTAAATTATAATGCACAGTTATTGCATTTATCTTAGTGTTGTAGAATACAAAAAAGGTTTCTGACTGGGTTGATTGTAAGCACATCCAGCAGAGAAAATGTTTACACATGCCAGTATACTTTCATCACATATTATAATTGTCAAACTGCAAGTTAACGTCACACTTTGTGAGCTCGCGAAGCAAGGGGCGCAGGTCGGGCGCAAATGCTTGCATGTCAGCTGCAATGAGCCAAAGGCGGAGGTGGACATAAACTGCAAAGAGCCGAAGGTTCATTACAGGCCGCAAAAGTGGACCTCGAGAATCGAGTGTCCGCATTTGCTGAGGTGGAGGCTCTACGGCGACTCAATCTCGGTAAAAAACAACCAAGAAAAGCGGGACAAAAAAACATTAAAAAAAAACATCACGCACAGCACGGAGGGACAGCCAGGATGTCTGGGAGTGAGGTTGCACGCAAATTTAAGTCAAATTTAAGCAGTTTCAGCACTTGAAAATCGACTAAGCGAGAAAAAAATGGCGGCCGAAAAAAATTAAAATGAGGCTACACGCCGCGAAGCGCACAAAACACCGCCAGGGAAGTACGACTTTTACCCAGGCACGTACGGTGTACAAAATACACTATTAGGAAGGACAGAAAGACATAGAATATATTTACAGCACTAACTTGCAAATCAAAACATTACAATTCTGAAATGGCGGCTTTCACGCCCAAACCAACGGTCTTGTCTCCGCACGCAGCCTATATATAATGCACACTGGCCACATTGCTGACACTTTCTTCTCAGGTGATGACAGTCTGACCTGACATTTTCTGCTGCCAGAAAATCCAAAGAGATTGTACGCTCTTCAGGATATTGATTGCTGGCTATTCATTATAAAGAGGTGAAGTATATTAATGTATTTATTAATTAATAATTAATATAAATAAAAAAATATATATAAAAAAATGGTTTTGACATTAACTTATTTTATGAAGAAATAAATGCTTTGCTTTTTCAAATACATTGATTAATTGATTATTCCTGTATACTAATTTAATAATTATTAATTAATAATAAAATAAAAAAATATTTTCCACTGTACTAAAAAAAACATATAGTTTACACTGTATTTATATATCTTTAGTATGCTTAGTTCTTTCTAACACATTTATTTATTTATTACGTAATTATTACTATACATGAATAATTAATAATTACATAATAAAAAAATAAAAACATTTATTACAATTGTTGTACTACTTTGTAGATAACAAAAAGGTTAAGAGTGTCAGAGACTCACATTGTGTGGCAAACAACAATCCCAGCTCATTTTTGACGGTCAAGTGGCTATGTCCATATATTGCTTGAATAATATAGTCAGTGTTTCTTTCTGCAATGGGTCAAACCTCTCCATTTCGTATATTGTTCTATGAAATCTCATATTCATGTTGGAGAGATCACTTCATACGCTTCACACTCTAGTAGACAAGGTCCATAGAATAACAATTTTATTATGAAGGTGTTCTTTCCCTGGATAGAATGATTTGCTTAGTTAGGAACACTTTCCTATACTACTCTACATTTCTCTACATTTCTTTACTAAAGGCTAAAGAGGATAATATAGGAATTGAAAGATCTCATCTACATATGAGAACAGTAATGCCTTATCGAAAAAGTCAATGTTCATGTTCTTCTTGAAATGTGTATATATATTGTAAATAAATAGCACATTAAATTTAAATAGTGTATTAGTGATTTACCCCCAATCGTAAAGTATTTAAAAAATATGAAAATAAAAAAGCTTTATTTGATATCCACAAAAGAACGTCGCAATTAAAACCAAGGGTAAGTACTCCAGAAAAAGTTGTGAATAAAGATCATCAAAGTAGTGTAGCAGTCACATATATAGTTGTGAGCATGCAAGTTGGTACTAACGCTTGCGGGTTAGCGTAGCGAGGGCACTGGGCGAGGGCCTCAGTTGCTGGCATGGAGCACCGAAGGCGCTCCTTGCCAGCAACTGAGGACCTCGCGCTGCGACCCTCGCAAACTTCACGTCGCAATGCAAATAACACGACACACAAATTACAACACTCGCTAAATTTTAGGAGCAACGCAAACAACATACGACACACGTTCACACACATTACGGCCTCGGAACACTCGCACGCAACTCGCGAACATTACAAAATTCGAAACACAATACATACACACAGCACATACATAAAAAGCTTACCTACAGCAAGAGGTAGCATCCAGGATCTCAAAAATGCAAGTTACACCTTAATTTCACTCAAAATAAAAGAGTTTAGACACAAAAAAAATTGCTAAGCGACAGAACAAATGGCCGCCAAACAAAACGAAAACGAGGCTACACACGCAAACACCATACGAGACACGTTACCAGACATTACGACCTCGCAAACATCGGACGCAGCACGCCGGCATACAAACATTTAAAACACAATAAATACACACAACACACAAATAAAAAGCTTACCTACAGCAGGAGGAACCATCCAGCACCTCCCAAAAACAAAATAAAACCTTCATTTAAATAAAAATAAAACACTTTAGACATTAATAAAATCACTAAGCGAGAGAAAAAATGGCCGACGAAAAAAACGAAAACGAGGCTACAGCACTCTCAACACGTAAAACACCACAAACACTCGCAAAACACCACACGAAACTCGAAAAACACCCCGAAGCACCGACGGATAATCCGCAAAGACGCATACCACAGATAACCCGCCATTTTACAACAATGCGGAAGTACACCACTACGCTAACGGTTTCGTCTCGCGCACACAGAGTATTACACTGCACACATTCAGCACGCTTACACAGCAGCTCCACACCACTAATGCTGCAGCAACATCAAAACACATTGACAGCTCTTCAACACAATGCTTCAAAATAGGTAAAGTAGATTCATTTATTAATGTATTATATCTTTCATTATTATACACCAAACAGCATTACATATTCATTTATTAATGTATTACATCTTTCATTATTATACACCAAACAGCATTAGCTACCTTACAATTTCATTGCCGTCATTTTTTGACGGGCAATTCGCTAGTAATTTAATAAACTACAAGGTATTCATGTCAGATAATATATGGGCATTAGTATCATCCATCCACACCAACGGAGAGGTATGATAGTATATATAAGAAGGAGGATCAATCTATATTCAGCATTCTACTATAGGATAGTTAAATATATGTAGGTAATAGAATGGGGCAATATACATGCCTAGATAAAGCCAGTAATCCTTGAGTACATACACACACACAAGAACGGCAGGCACCGTTCATCCAGTGTACATTCCCAAATTCTCCAATGGTCATATGATATACAAATCGCCACTAAAAGGGGTAGAGAGAAACCCTGTGATCTCAAATGATCCTCCTAACTGAGAGACAAATCTATGTTAGTGTCCCATTTCTATATGCCCTGTATCTGACAACAAAAGCCTAAATGTAGAATGTAACATACAAGATCTCTAATTGGACTGCAGGACGCTAGTGTGCTCTAATGCACAATTACACCCAAAAATACTAATCTGGCTCCCATAAAAAAAAAAAAACATATTAAAAACAAAATGAACGACCAATAGTGTGGGATGGTATTAGCCCCAAAAAACAAATGCATACAACCCAAGGGACCATAGCCCGTTCCAGTTAATATTCAACTAAAGGCTCAACTCTCGCTCAACTTTCGCAACTCAATGAAGTCTTATATTGCCACTATAGACTTACGGAAGTCTTATAGTACATAGCACTATAAGACTTCATTGTTTTTGAGAAAGTGAAGAAAAAAGCCGTTAACTGCGAGTGGGAAATCATAGAGTAAAGTTTTTTGCAAATTTATACTAACAATGTGTTGCTCCACATATGGAAGCGAACAGCACATAGTTTGAAGATGAAGATGAATAAATAGTAAACATGTGCAAGTATTGCTACATTTCAATGATAAAGTATTGTAAGCATCCAGGTCTATGATAAAACAATATGGGTTATATGCACATTAAGTGCCATACACATATTTTATCTAAAGGTAATGTTTCCTGACACATTTGGATTTCATTACTGTGTCAACATCTACTATTTCTGCTGAGAGATTATTCCAAGGTGAGAATTTTCTCACTAGTGAGGTGACACCTTTCCAGTTTCTCTGGTATTCTATGGAACTTCTTTTTAAGTTGAAGTAATCACTTCACACAACAATGAACTGGTTCCAAGAATAATTAATGAACTCACAAGGTGTCACCTCCATAGCGAAACATCTCTCATTTTACTGAGTATCCATCTTACTTCCAGAAAATATTTTCACATTACTGCTATTGCATCCATACACTTTCATATGCTCAGTACACTAGTACTACTATAAGAGAATCACATATAATAGTTGTGGTAAGTTATGAAAGTTGGTCAAGCAATGTTAAATGTAACAGGCTTGCACATGTGCAATGAGCAACGAAGGCTCATCGCGAGGCCCGCACGACTTTGCTGCAATGAGCACCGAAGGAGCTCATTGCAGGCCTCGCAATTTTGGCATTTCAGGGTCCCTCTAAGGGTCATCTGTCCCGTCATAGTTGTTATTTGTCCGAGGACACTCCACCGATGGAGGATGGAAACAGATTGAAGGCGCTCATGGCAATACCCACGATCAGCGCCGTAGGCCGTAGAGCTTTGGCGCTGATTGCGAGGCATGCAAAACTTTGAAAAAATTACGACTTTAATGAACAATCTTTTTTTCAAGTCCGGAACTTGGAAGCGGTCGGAAGACCACCAAAAAACGCCAATTAATGAAAAAAATTAACTTACAACCTAGGTTGCAAGCTAATTTGAGGCTTAATTGGTGTTTTTCAGAGATTGAAAATCGGCTAAGCGAGAAAAAAAATGGCAGCCGTAAAGACGTAAATGTTTTCAAAAAGGCTCAAAATGAGGCCGAAGGCCGTAACACTTAACCCATCAACGGGAGCCCTGCAAGACTTTGAAAATACAAGCAACGGTGCTCATCGCGAGGCACGCAAGACTTGAACAGAGACAGAGAGGAGAAAGACACAGGGGAGGGAGAGGGGGGAGAGGGTGGAAAGAGACACATGGGAGGGAGTGGGGGGAAAAGAGACACAGGGGAGGGAAATAAGGGAAAAAAACACACAGGGCAGGGAGAGGGGGAGGTAGAGAGGGAGAAATAGACACATGGAAGGGAGAGAGAGTGGGGAGAGGCGCTCAAGCATGAGGCATGAAAGTGGCGGGTTGGACGACATCTACAATGAGTGCAGGGCTTGTGATGAGCGCTGAAGGTGCTCATTGCGAGGCATGAAAGTGGCGGGTTGGCCAAGGCCTGCAATGAGCGGCGAAGGCTGTCGATGAACTCCAAAGCCCTGTAAAGTAGACAGTGGGAGAGGCAGGAAACTGGAGGGTTGGACAAGGCCTGCAATGAGTGGCGAAGTAAAGTAGATGGCGAGGCCCACGATGAGCGCCTTTGGCGCTCATCGTTGGCCTCGCCATCTACTTTAAGTAAAGTAGATGGCGAGGCCCACGATGAGCGCCTTTGGCGCTCATCGTGGGCCTCGCCATCTACTTTACTTCGCCACTCATTGCAGGCCTTGTTAATGTTAGAGGCAATTGGGAGGCAAATACAACTGCCATCCTTCAAATGTTATTGCCGGCATTTTTTGACAGGCAAGTCGCTAGTTATTAAATAAAATAAATAAAGTAGATAAGTTTGCATGACATAATCTTGGTCTAGTTGGCAGAGAAAACTGTAGAAAAAACAGGGTGTGTTAATGAACTACCAATAACGTATTTAATCGGTGTAAATTAGTTAATGGTTTTAATAGCTTTGAAAGTATTTTTCTCTAGAATTAGATTTTAATATTTTTAACAAAAAACTGACTTTTCCATATAAAAACAGAAAGTTAGCAGTTCATTTTATAATGTTGTACTTTATAGTGTTTCACGGTATATATTTTTAATAAGGTTCCATAGCTTTATAACAACTTATCCGCATATTGCAGATCAGAGGAAATCTTAAAAGGTTGCACTTGATGGACTATAAGTCTTCTTTTTTCAGTCCCAAATATTATGTAACTATGTTACTTGCTTTGAATGTATAACTGCCATTGGAGACTTGCCTATGTGCATCAATGTATATGAATATGGCTATATGAGTCTTGTTTGTCTGCCAATCAGATCTACCGATATAAGTACTCTCTGTGCACTTAGTGCATTTCTTACTAATCTTTATTAAGCTTAAACACATGTCCCTTGGCAACTTAATTCTATCCCAGAAATCTTATGATGGAAGTTCTGCCATTTTGTTTTTTGCTCAAAGTAATGGCTTTCTTCTGGCCACTCTCTCATTAAGCCCAGCTCTATGGAGCATACATCTTATTGTCATCGTATGTACAAATACTCCAGTCTCTGCTGTGGAACTCTGCAGCTCCTCCAGGGTTACCATAGGTCTCCGTGCTGCCTCTCTGATTAATGCCCTCCTTGCCCGGTCTGTGGGTTTTGGTGGGCAGACGTCTCTTGGCAGGTTTGCTGTTGTGCCATGTTCTTTCCATTTGGTTATGATAGATTTGATGGTGCTCCCGAGGATAATCAAAGATTTGGATATTTTTTTATAACCTAACCCTGAATTGCTCTTCTCAACAACATTGTCCCTTACTTGTTTGGAGAGTTCCTTGGTCTTCATGGCAGTGTTCGGTTAGTAGTGCCTCTTGCTTAGGGGTTGCAGCCTCTGGGGCCTTTAAAAAAAGGTGTGTATATGTAATGACAGATCATGTGACACTTAGATTGCACACAGGTGGACATAATTTCATGAACTATGTGACTTCTGAAGGTAATTGGTTTCACCAGAGCTTTTTATGGGCTTCATAACAAAGGGGGCGAATACATACACACATGCCAATTTTCTGTTTTCTATTTCTACAAAATAGTTTTATGTATATATTTTTCCTCATTTCACTTAACCAACTTAGTCTATTGTGTTCTGATCCATCACATAGAATTCAGATTAACAAAACATTGAACTTAATGTTGTAATGTAACAAAATAGGTAAAAAGTCAAGGGGGGTGAATTCTTTTGCAAGGCACTGTAAATAATATGAGTCATACTTGTTGGCCAATTAATCTACAGACATATGGATGTTCTGTGCACTTCTTTTAGTTTCAATGAAGTTTAAACAAGTTTAACTTAATATTTTTTTCATGCAAACACGGCTTTGGTAATGTTTAAATCATGATCGTTCAAAAGCCTGAAAATAAGAATTGTGTTCTATGTCCCTTTAACTGGCTCATCTTTGTCAGATAACAAACAAAGAATATTATTTGACATCAAAAATGACAAAAAATGATGGGGGCGTGGCTAACTGCCGTGGAGTGAGGAAAAGTCCTATTTTGCCCAGGTTTTGCCCTAAAATAACAGGTCAACTCAGACACAAATATAATCCACATCATCAGCAGATTAAAATAATACCACACCACAAGGGGATATCTACTGAGGAGCATGGTGGAGGCCTATGTGGGAGCTATATCTGCCTCAGCCTCCCGATGAACTCCTGGAGGGAAAAGGCTCCCACCCATATACTCATGAGCCTGCTATAGGGTGCAGTATCTGGAGCTGGGAGAGTGACGGATCTGGTGGCTGAGGAGGAGAGGGGGCGAAAACAGGTAAAACGGAGCCTGGTGATGGCGTGACTCCCTCCGGTGGAGATACAGCAAGGTTGTGGACTCTCCAGGGAAGTGGGTCACTCTAAGGTGGAGCAGCAGGTCTGTTGAGGTGCCCGGCTGGGTGAGTGCCCTGAGGGGGAGACAGGCGGCGGAGAGACAGACACAAAGGAAGCAGAGAGGAGGCTAATTTTGGTGGTTCCCGCCAAAAAGCAGCATAAGGGAAGCTGCTGAAGTTCAGAGGGACAACAGAGAGGATCTGTGTAAGGGGTGAGTGGAGGTTTTGGGCCTAGGTGGACTGACCAAAAATATAAATAAAGCCATTGCCCAATGACCCTCTATTATATCATCTAAGCCTCATTTTGAGGGAAAGAAACTGAGCCATGTGGGATATATGCAGCTGCCCACAATATCTGTTGAGAATATTTAGAGTAAGCCAAATAGGGGGATACCTCTTTTATGCCTGCACATCTCTGACTGTCTGTGCATTACCAAATAAATGACCAAAAATACTTATTCAAATCAGTACAACCCACACATGATGGGTGTAATCACACACAGTACATAATCATCTAAGCTGAATAGCACTAGTCTACTTCGCTGTAACCTGGACACAGTCATCTACTAACTCTACAATATAAAACTGCAACGCGTCCTGCGTGGTCCACTGTAAATACAATAATTATGGGTGCCACTACCTTCATAAAGGGAGATAGAAATGTCTAACAAATGCCACAGTCACACATGAGGGACTCATCCCTAAAAGACCTCCATCTCAATGGTGCTGGCTCACAATGACCATAACAAGTTAGAATACATATACTACATATGAAAAAAAATTGTGTTTGGACCCTTCTACATAAGCTATGAACCCAATAGCATTTATCTTCCACTTTACAATAGTTCCAGGTTACCTGGATCAGTCATGGAGAAAAATAAGAAAAATCTGCCAGTCAAAAAGATTGATGATCATTTTACACCCCCAGCGACTCTCCAGGAAATGGGGTCTGGACACTAAGACAAATCCAAAAATGACGGGAGCCCTCCCTCGACTCCATATTGTTTACCCTTAGTGACCACTGTAACCCCCCCCCCCTAGTAGGGGATTAGTGGATGAATGGATTATGCAATCGTCCTCCCCATAGAGACCAGATTACTAGACTGGCATAGGAGAATATATGTATTAAGAAATGTTTACACTCTGTTTAACATCTGTTTTTGATTTTCCCTTTTGCCCCCCTTGGCGCACCCCTTTCATTACTTAAGAAATTTGGCCTACAAAAGTTTTCTGGAGATCGGTCCGGCATGTGTCACGGTTCTTGCGGCCCATCCATGACTCTGGAGGTTTGAGGGAAGATGATTTATCATAGGCAACATCCTCGTCATCCATCTTGATGGCTAATACAGAATATATATTTACCACACATAATGTGAAGGAATTAAATTCCCAATTTAAGCTGAGGAAAGACTTACTTTTTTTTTATAAACATATCAATCCTTCTGCACTGTTTTTACAGGAGACACCCTTTGCCCGCAACAAACTCCCCCACATATTTGAATAAGGATAACCCAATTTACTATTCTGCCACACAACCCACAAAAAAGGCGGGAGCGTCAATTCTCCTCCACCATATCTTTCCATTTCAGATCCAGCATAAAATGATTGACAAGATGGGCCATTATATCATTCTTACAGGTATGATTCTAAGAACCAAATTTACTTTGGCCTCCACATACACGCCAACCACCTCTCTGCATAAGACCCTACTAAAAAATTTGAAAATACTTGAATCCCACTAACTTTTGACCCTATCTTAGACCGGTCGAGGGGCCTCATTAATGGCCACTATTCGTATAAAATTAGACAAATTACGAAGTTACTGAATGGCCTAGGTCTAGTTGACAGTTGGAGGGGACATCATCCTTGCCACCGGGAATACATCTACTACTCCCATACACATGGGTCCTACTCCCGAATTCTAGTGAGTACAGGTATTTTTGACAAGACAAGGAATGCCGCTATTAATGCTTGCCCCTGGTCAGCTCATTCTGCAGTAGCAATAATGGTAGACCTAGAATTGGGGCAAAGGGGTTTATACTCATGGAGGCTGAATTAATTTCTCCTCAACAATGCTAAATTTCTGGACCAGATAACAAATGATTTACATCTCCATTTTGAAACCAATGACTCTGCTGATATGGGAATTGGTTGGATCTGGTCAGCCCATAAGGCTTTTATACGTGGCACATGTATAAAATTGGCATTAGCTTTCAAAAAACAATGTATTCAGAAAGAAACTGAACTGAGAGATAGGTTGGAGGGGTTAGAAAGATGGAAAAAATACATCCTACTCACCAATTGATACAACAAATAGATACAGTATTTATCGGCGTATAACGCACACTTTTTCTCCCTGAAAATAGGGGGCAAATGATGTGTGCGTGTTATACGACAATATTCCCTCCCTCCTCCTCATCCTCAACCCCCCTCCTCATTCTAAACCCCCCTCCACATTCTACCCCCCCTCCGCATTCTAAACCCCCACTCCGCATACTACCCCCTGCCGGCACCCGGTATATGCTAATGACGTGGCGCGCATGTGACGTCACATGCGAGCCGGGTCAAGGAGCAGAGTGGAGGCCGGAGCAGAAGCAGGTAAGTGAGGGGGAGGTATTTAGGGGGTTTAGGTTGAGGAGGGGGGTTTAGTTTGAGGAGGGGGGGTTTAGAATGAGGAGAAGGGGTTAGAATGCGGAGGGGGGTTAGAATGCGGAGGGGGGTTTAGAATGAGGAGGGAGGTTGAGGAGGGAGGTTGAGGAGGGGGGTTGAGGAGGGGGTGGAAGTGGGGGGTTGAGGAGGGGGTTGAGGATGAGGAGGGAGGTTGAGGATGAGGAGGGAGGTTGAGGATGAGGAGGGGGGTTGAGGATGAGGAGGTGGGTTGAGGATGAGGAGGGAGGTTGAGGAGGGGGTTGAGGTTGAGGAGGGGGGTTGAGGAGGGGGTTGAGGATAGGGGGTTGAGGAAGGAGAATGAGGATGGGGTTGAGGAGGGGGGTTGAGAGGGGGGTTGAGGGGGATTTGAGGATGGGGGGTTGAGGAAGGAGGATGAGGATGGGAGGGTTGAGGAGGGGGGTTGAGGAGGGGTTTGAGGATGGGGGGTTGAGGAGGGAGGTTGAGGAGGGGGTTGAGGATGGGGGGGTTGAGGAGGGAGGATGAGGAGGGAGGTTGAGGAGGGGGGTTGAGGTTGAGGAGGAGGGTTGAGGAGGGGGTTGAGGATAGGGTGGTTGAGGAAGGAGGATGGGGGGTTGAGGAGGGGGGTGGAGGAGGGGGTTTGAGGAGGGGGTTGAGGATGGGGGGTTGAGGAGGGAGGATGAGGAGGGAGGTTGAGGATGGGTTGAGGATGAGGAGGGAGGTTGAGGATTTTGCTTCAAAGTTCTTTATTTGAAATGTAATTTTTTTTCCCTGAAATTTCTTTCTTAAAATGAGGTGCGTGTTATACACCGGTGCATGTTATACGCCGATAAATACGGTAAATGTAGGCTCGAATTCGATAATCTCTTATCGGTAAAAGCAGAAAAGGCCTTGAGACGCAATACCCATTTATTCTACACCAAAGACAACAAACCTGACAAACTCTTAGCCAAGAGGCTTAACCCCATCCCCCCTCTAAATAGAATTCTAAAACTAAACACCTCTAAGGGGACTAGCATGTTTAGTCAGAATGCAATTAAGCAGACATTCATGGATTTCTATCAAAGGATATATTCCACTACTCCATTAGATAATCCAAGGGCTGCTTCACTCATTTCTGGCCACTCTATATCTTCCCAAAGCCACTGATTAGAACATGGCCATACTAAATTCTGATCACAAAAGAGGAATTTCTTAAAACTATTAAAGGCCTTAAGCCAGGTAAAGCCCCTGGCCCTGACGGTTTTACAAACTCCTATTATAAAAGCTTTGCAAATTATTTAGCCCCCTATCTGTGTAGATTATTTAATGCCATAATGAATGGTGATACCATGCCCCCCTCGAACTTAATCAGGCAGATTTAATAGTATTCCCCAAGGAGGGTAGAGACCCTCTTGAAGCCAAAAATGATCACCCCAAATCTCTCCTAAATGGGGATATCAAATTACTAGCCAAGATTATGGCGGACAGGATTTCCAGATTTCTTCCAAATTTGGTTCATAAGGACCAGACTGGTTTTATCCCATTTAGGCAAGCCGCAGACAACATTAGACGGACATTGAATGTGATACACTTGGCACAAAGAGAGAGTATAACGCTATGCATCTTGGCTCTAGATATAGAGAAGGCCTTTGATACCGTAGAGTGGCCTTACCTGTATGCAACATTGGCTAAATTTGGCTTCAAGGGGCGTTTCATTAACTTATTAAGATCCTACTACCACCTGCCGCAGGCCAATCTACGACTTCCAGGGACATCCATCCAAGCTATAAATATTTAGAGAGGGGTCCCCTATTATTCGCGCTGGCCTTTGGCTCAAACAATTATATGCAATACAAACATAACAGGCCCCAGGGTGGGTCTTCAACATTTCAAATGTCCTCTATTTGCAGATGATCTCTTATGCACTTTGATAAATCCTAAAACTTTAATGTCCAGCCTGATGTCTAGTCTCCATGAATATGGCTTGGTTTCAGGGTTACAAATTAACTAAGAGTAGACAGAGGCACTGGATATTGGGATATCCCAACTAGACCTAGAAGACCTCAAAACTACTTATGATTTTGTATGGCCAACAACCTCAATTAAATATTTAGGAGTCCTTATTACTAGGACAATATTGGATATGTATAGAGTAAACTTCCCTCCCCAATTCAGAAAACTGTTGAATAATATGCTGAGTTGATCAAAATTAAATATATCTGGGACAGGGCGTATCACAGTTGTTAAGATGAATATTCTCTCCTAGGTACTCTACCTTTTTAGAACCTTCGCTATTCCAATTAACACCAGAGAGCTGGAAAAGCTACAAAACACAATTTTTTTCATCGGGGTCAATAAACCCCTGCGAATAGCAAGGCAGACAATGTACAGATATAAGAACGAGGGGGGCCTTTCATGCCCAAACCTTCGGCTATATCATAGGACAGCCCAATTAGCGTTTTTGCTGCTGGCCCACTCGGGTACCCACCAACCCATTTGGGTATTTATAGAGAACTGGCAACTGAGACCTCATTCTTGGGACACGCTAGTTTGGTACCCAAGTATTTCAAATATCAAAAAACAGAATCCTAACCAGATGATTAGACTTACTTTATCTACCTGGATATGGGCCAATGCTAGGCATCACCTAGCTATGCCGTTGTCTCCCTTAACTTCTTTGAAATCCTTCCCAGACTTTGAAACTAATCTCAGTGCAACATCAAAACAATGGTGGCTTCCAAGTAATTTGAACAGAGTGGGGGCCTGGTATAACTATGATGGACTGATCACCCATGAATAAATTAAAAAAAGCCTAAATGTTCCACTTAAAGAACTATGGAACTATAGAAAGTTTAGACACTGGTTAACAACGCTAGCGCGGGACACGGGGCCACCAAAATTAACCTGGCTGTCTATATGCAAAAATTTGCCTACCACTAAAGTAATACTTGGTTCCCTGTATGCATGCTTTAATGACCTCAAATCGCACCAGAAACTTGCATTTATGACTAAGTGGGAACTGGACTTAGGTAAGGAATTGACAACGGGTACATGGCGGGAGGTGTGCTCTAAGTTAGCTAAAGGATCTCACACTTGTAGCCTCTCACTTGTATCCTCTTGGAAGTCTTGCTCAGGGTTCTAAATAGAACATACTTTACCCCTTCTAAAATTAACAAGATTAATCCTACATTAGATAGACATTGTTTTAGAGGCTGCCATTTGCTGGGGGATTATAGTCACATATGGTGGCATTGTACAAATGTACAGGTTTTATGAAGGAGCATTACTCAATTATTTTCACAATGAACAGACTCACTGATAATCCTCACAATGGAAGTGTGCATACTCAGCGTCCATGCAACAAACTTATCTTCTAGCCATAACACACTTTTCCAATTTACCAATACTTCATGTTAGCAGCAAAAAAATACTATTGCTAAAAACTGGAAATCACCATTATTAAATTTGAGTGAGGTCATACACAGAATAAATTTCATTATGATCAACAAATGATTGACACATACTGTGAAATACAAAATACGTGTCCCAACTTTCTAAAAATTTGGGCCCCCGTGGCATGATTCCTCCTGCAGTATTGCAATTTAGCGACCAACACCCTTAGGGTGGCAGGTGTTGTAGATAGGCTGCGGAGTCTGTGAAGGAGAGACGCGCTGGGATCCGGGTCCCAACGAGAACTATTAGAAATTGTGATGGCCAGTGTGACAGCTCTGACCTTACCCCGTCCCTGTTTTTCGTCTACTTATGTTTTGGTTGCTTTCAATATTAGCAAAATATGAATAATAGAAAAGAAGAAAACTTAAAAGGCAAACTTATCTTCCTGGATCCGGAGTACCTTTTTTTTTCTTGACATGCTTCCTTGGCACCACATATAACCAGTTTATGGGTCCCGGGAAGGACTCTTTATGGACAATCATGCATGCTGAGGTAGAATGTGAAATATTACTCTGTGTACCAGTTATGTGTTCATATGAGGCTGTTGTGGGCCATGTCACTGCTTGATTTTCAATAAAAATATTTTTTTGTTAAATGACAAAAACTGTATTTTAAACATGGTTCTCTTTAAAAAAAAATACTGTACACCCCCAATGTGATGCTTATATAAAATACTGTATATACTCGAGAATAAGCCAAGTTTTTCCGGATTTTTTTTTAAGGCTAAAAATGGCTCCCTCGACTTATACTTGAGTCACTCTCCCCCCGTGTCTCTAACCCCCCCGTGTCTTTCTAACCCCCTGTATCTCTCTAACCCCCTGTGTCTCTCTAACACCCCCCGTGTCTCTCTACCCCCCGTGTCTCTCTAACCCCCATGTCTCTTTCCCTCCCCCTCCTCATCCTCAACCCCCCTCCTCATTCTACACCCCCCTCCTCATTCTAAATCCCCCTAAATACCTCCCCTCTCCCTTTCCCCTCACTTACCTTTATCTTCAGCTTCTCCTCCGGCGTCTGCTCCTTCCGGCGTCTTGACCCGGCCAATGCTAATGATGTGACATTGCCAACTTGTGTTCTTCCAACAATGGTTGCATAGTGTTTGTTCTCTTGGGTTTTGCACCTGACACGCCAACATCCTTCCAGTAGATGAGCAGAAAACGTGACTCATCAGAGAAGGCAACCCTTTGCCAATAAGAAGAGGTTCAATTTTGGCACTGGTGTGTGAAATTTAAGCAGTTTCTGACAATGAACCCTCATCAGCATCGGTGCAGTGACCAGCAGTTTGCTTTGAAGCCCTATACGCAATAGGGTTGGCTATACTGTAATTTTAGACTGGTAGTCCCCCTGGTTCGTTTGGATGGTGAGTTGCTCAACTGTAGCATGTTGGTTGGCCCTCACACGCATTTTCAGTTGACATTTACCTCTGATATTAAGGGCCCGTGGTGCTCCGCAGTTTCAACGCTGTTTATTCAAAATTGTCCAGTCACTGTAAAATTTAACCACAGCAGCACGCAAACAGTTTACAAACTGCAGTGTTTCAGAAATACTGTCACCCTTGGCCCGAACGCCAATGTTGGATTAATTGCACGTCTTACCCAGGACAGCGATGGTTCATTTGCTTGCAGAATGCCTACATGTCACCTTATATACCAACCAAGCCAGCTCACAAAACTTACAGTATTTCATTGGCTATGCACTGCTGACATCACAAGTAGGTAGTGGTTATAATAATTTGACGTGACCGAGTAAATGCTAGCCAACCTCATAGCAAAATAACTGAATAACACAAGAACAAAATAAAAAATGGTTGTATTTCATTCAGAGGGAAGCTTGTCACTGGTCGTCTTGGTCATGACAATCTGCTTCGGGGCCAGTGAGAGGGAAGGGATATGGTATCAATTTTAGTCTTATCCAGCTATTTTAACAAAGGCTCTCTGTTCCCTCCTTCATTTGAAAATTCTGAATTCCTGCTGCAGGTCTTTGAAAGGGCCCGCGGCACACACACGCATTAACCCCATGCAGTGGGGGTACTGTAAGTACCCCCGCGGCACCTAACATTAACCCACTAAGCTGCGGGGTCCCGATCGGGACCCCCGGAGGGTCCCCACATTAACCCTTGCTGCGGGGGTCCTGATCGTGACACCAGCAGCATTTACAAATTCAAATATCCCGCCGCAGGTCCTTAAGGGACCTTAAAGGTCCTAACAGGACCCGCAATATAATTCTAATTAACCCCATCACTCATGTGGCTCTATACAGACCCCATTAACCCCATCGGTCCCATAAGGGTCTTTATAGATCCTTATGGGACAATAATTAAACCTCACATTAATACTATAAGTGCCATGAGGGTCCTTCAGGACCCTCATGACACTAAGTCTAAGCACTACCCTACACTACACTATTAGCCACCCCAAAAAACTAATAAATCTAAATTACCCCCCTCTAACTACTTAACCCCCCTCTAATTAATGAATCCCCTCTAACCAATTACCCCCCTAACTTATTAACCCCCTCTAAGTAATTACCTATTTAACCCTAACTTTATCTATTTAACCCTAACTGTACCTAGTTTACCCTAATTAAACCTATTTGACCCTAACTGGACCCCTATCCTATTAACCCCCCTACCCTATCCTATTAACCCCCCGCTACCCTATCCAATTAACCCCTACACTACCTAGCTAACCCCTATTAAACTCCCTATCACCCCACTAAGTACAACAAATAAAATAAAACACATTACAGAAAATAAATAAAAAACACTAATTACAAAAAATGACGACTAACTACAGAAAATAAATAAATAAATAAAAAATTAAATTACACATAAAATAAAAAAGAATTACACATAAAAAAATAAAAACACTATCAAAATAAAAATGAAACTCACAACCTTTAAAAGGAAAGGTTTAATTAGTCCACTGACCTGGCCAAAATACCCCTCCAGCGGTGTCTAGCGATGCCCTGGTCTTCAATCTTCTATCCCAGGAAAGGCCCCTCCAAACATGTCCAGACATCCTGTCACACCTAAAACAAAAAGAAACATTACAGTCAATAAACATATACTGACAGCCTGTAATAAAAAAAAGGCTTAATAGTGTACTTACCTGGCCAAAATGCCCCTCCAGCGGTGTCTAGTCATGCCCTGGTCTTCAGTCCTCTGGCACAAGCAGGGCGCTCCAAAAAATCCTTACGTTCTAAAAAAAAAACTAGTAACAGAGCTCCTCCCCTTTGGAGTTCCCCACGGCAAATGGAGGTTCTCGCGAATGCTCCGATATTAAAAACCCAAATTGTGCATTCTGATTGGCTGAAATTGTTGTCAGATTTCAGATCAGAATGGAATACAGGGGTGTATCCCATTGTGATTGGCAGAAAGCATTTGCACCTTCTGATTGGCTGATATAACCATCAATCATATTTCAGCCAATCAGAATGCAAGCCAATGTAAGCCATTCTGATTGGCTCCAAACATCTGCACGTTCGGATTGGCTGAAATATGATTGACAGTTACATAAGCCAATCAGAATGGGATACAAGGACCCAATGCGGGATATTTGAATTTGTAAATGCTGCAGGGGTCCCAACCGGGCACCTGCTGCAAGGGGTTAATGTGGGTCCCTGTGGTGGTCCCGATCGGGACCCCTACATCATGGGGGTTTAATTTAGGAGTGGTAGGTGTTAGGAGCAGTCGGGACATTTAGGGGGAGGATACTTTTCAAGCCCTAGCAAGACCTCCTTGATACCATTAACTTGGGCTTAGATTTTTGCCATTTGCCTGCTTGACGGACTGGTTAGGAAGGGGGAATCAGAGCAATTGAATAGAGATTTATTAGAATATTAATTTGTAATTATTTCAGGATATAGGCTATTTTAGGGCCTAATTACATGGCTTCCATAGAAGTGTTTCTGAGTCTACTACTTGCTGCTCATATGAAATTCTTACGATTATATTATTTGTGATGTGTTTCCTGCTCTGCGTGTATTTCTACAAAAAAATTTCATTACATGACTCCTGTAAGAAATCTAGCCCATGTTTTCCAAGTGAGTCTAAACCTTATACGTTAACTTAACCTCCTGTAACACTAGCTAAACCTCTTGGCTTAAAAATGAAATGCTGTAGTTCACCGCCCACCTGGACTAGAGTGTAGAGAGTAAGCAGAAACTGCACCAGATGAACAGAGGCCGCATAAGTATGATTATTTTGTGTTTTTTCTCTAAAATGTTTTTTTGTAAGGAAATATTGGTAGAAAGTAACTCTTGAATAGTATTTATTCTTGGAGGCAAGTTATTTAATTGCTTATAGGTATTCTGTCTTAATGGCTATTTATATGATTCTAGGTATTCCTGGCTTAATATGTATTTATGTATTTATATTACAGTAATAGGAGACCGTGACTGGACATTTATATATTGTTATGCTAATTATAGGTGGCCCTTGCTGAATATGTGTACATTTGTTAAATTATAGTTGATCCTCGTTAAATGTTTATGTATTTGTATTATAATTATACATTTGTATGCCTATCGGTGAAGCTGGTTAAATATATATGTGTTTATATTATATTTATGGTTGATCCTGGGTGAATATATGTAAATGTATATAATTTTATGGAGCCCTGGCTGAATACATATTTAGAAAATAAAAATAGGGGGCCCTGGAGGAATTATGATTATAGATGACGTTGATTAAATATGTATGTGTTTATAATTATAGGTGAACATGGCTGAATATGTATACAATCATATGATTATAGGTGAACCTACCTGAAATGTGTATATATTTATATAATAATTGACAATTGAGGTTGAATATTTATATTATAATGCTCCCTGGCTTATGTCCCGTATATATGTCTATAGGAGACCTTGGCTTAATATGTGTTTATATGAGACATTGACTAAATATTTATATACTGTTTTACTATCATGATTCTACATACAAAATGTATCATGGATTTCCCCAGGGCCCAGCAACTAAACTAAATGTATGACTGTTTTTCCTGATTACTTACTCTCTTAGTTAGACACAATTTTTTCATTGTGCATTGGCCCTTTAACTCTCATAATTACTCAGTTTTTATTTGTGATACAAGTGACCATGATGTGTGTTTGTGTAACATTTGCATGCTGCCCTCCCATAGAAAAATATTAATAATATGGCCCACCGTCAAATACATTTAATAAACAAGTGATAGCTTGGCATGTGTATGAGTAGCTATGTTGTTAAAATAGCTGTTATGGGTAAAATGTCTGTGATTTTCTCACACAGCAAGAGAGCAATATACATGCACAGAAAAGGGAAAAATTAGTGTGTGCATATCTTGCGCAAGCACCTGCAGGGGCTCCTCCACTTCACTGCCCAGGGGCTCCAAAAAGGTAGATCTGGCCCAGAATGTGAGCCACGCAATAAGGAGGGCAAATGAACTTGCAAGGGCCCTATTGCTATCTTCATAGGCATTCCTATGGACCCCCAAAGCACCTAAAATTAACCGCTCCCTATGGATACCCATGGTATATTAACCTTACACCATAGGGATATTTATGAACCCCCATGGCATTTAAAACTATCCCCTTACCATGCGGGACCCTATGGGCCTCCACGGTATAATAACCTAGCACCATAGGGATCCTTATAAACCTCCAATGTACTCTAATCCTTATCATAGAGATCTTTATTGACCTATATTGATCCTACCACCCACATGTGTCCATAAAGATGCCATAGTTGCTTGCACTATCCCTCTGCTTTAAACTAACTACACCAAAAATAAGTATAAAAAATTGAAAATCAGTACAATACAAAATTATCAAAAATAATCAATATAAAATAAAATACTGAAAAAAAAATAAACCTGTAGGGAAAAAGGGGTTAATTAATACATTGGCCTTCTTGGAAGACCAGTCCATAGATGTTCAGTAACAATCAGCAACATCCTGGTCCTCAATCTATAGCTCTTGATAAGAGGATACATCTAATTTTGTTTGAATAAACTGGTCCTCTCATAGGGCCATCTACGGAAAATGCCTCCCCTCTTTTGAAGATCCTTGACTTCTCACTTCAGCCCGTGGAACTCCAGTGCCAAAAAATGGCTTCTGACAGCTACCTCATCTTATATATTTTTGAGTACTCAGTAACTGTTCAGAGAAGGCTAATGTCCCTTTTTTTATTGGTTAAACATTTAGCCAATAAAATTCAGGGCTCTATTTTCCCATATTCTGATGGGTTAATCTCAGTGGCGGAACTAAGAATGCAAGGCCCTAGCATAAAACATTTTTTCAAGAGGGTCGTAAAAGGTTTTTTGCACTGAGCCACTTCCCGTGCCAATTCCCTCAGTCCCCCTACCACTTCCCATAACAACTGACCTAAGACTCCTTCCCATAAGAGTATTCCTTACCCTGACCCCTTTCTTATCCTGCTCCCTTCCCATACCGCCTGCCAGCGCAAAGCTCTTTTGCCTCCATTTGCGTTCCACTTTTAGGCAACATCCTCTATGGGGAGGAGCTGGTGCAGCTAAGCGGGCCTGATTTGGAGAGCGCCTACATTGCACATCCACCCCCACACAGCACCCACCCATCATTACATAGCGCCCATTCCTTTCAGCATCCATCCCCACACAGCACCCAAGCCCTTTCAGCACCCACTTCACATAGCATCCATCCCTATGTTCATTGTTCCCCCTTACAGAATCCATCTCCGCTGTACTTTGCTGTTACTTTGCAGCCTTTTCTCTTTTACCTTCTTCCCTGATACATATCCCTAGCATGCTCCACACTGACACCTCTTGGAGCTTCAGTAGAAATGCTCTTTTTTTAAACAGACAGGCGCCAATTTCCAGCCGGGGGTGTGCAGCCAAGGGAGCACAGAGGGGCATGGAGTGAAAGGAGGCCCAGGCGGGTTGGGCTGGTTCTGGGGTCCCAGAGGGTCCTCCATTAGAGTAAAAAATTAAATGCTAAAAAAAAAGGACTGCCTCACCCCCAGAGGAGGGCCCTGGTGTACTGCACCACCTGCACCACTGGTAGCTCTGCTGTTGGTTAAAGTAGCAACCAATCACTATAATGTTTAATAATAGTGATATTTTGATCTGATGACTGATGTAAACTTATATTAAGACTTGAAGTCTCATACGGTTATACGTAAGGGAGGTTGTGAGAACATATTAGAGCTAGAGAGCTTTCGGCAATGCCTGCTGGGTGCAAGTCAGTAACTTTTACAGGAGTTTTTTTGCATGAACCATGCAATAGCTCCGAAAACTTGCTTGTAAAAACTCCAGTAAGTCAGCCTTATGGCGGTTCCTATGGGACTCTTGAAACTGAGCCTTTAGTTAGCTGTCCTAATTATGCATACATTTTTTTTAAAGGTCTGATGCTTTTATTTCTCTATCCTCAAAAAGTTAAAATGAATAATGAATAACGGATGTTTACAATTATATATCTTCAATTTACTTAATTAACATAGCCGTTTATATTATAGTGCTCATTATTTATGATAGCATTGTCTCCAGATATTCAGTATTTCCACAAAAACAAATGGTTGCATTAGGTCATACAGCAGCCTCCAGTAAAATGCTCCCATTAGACTCTTTGTGTCTCTGCCTTTCTCATTCAGCTTTTATGTATTCTGAAAACCCTTTCATTTTGCTTGGAACGACTCCAATGTACCTTCTCTTTTATTCCATCTGTAAATAAATGGATACACAAGAACGATGAGGACAATTATCAAAGCCGGATGATTCATCGGGGAGAATAAGTAGTGTAACACCATGAAAAAGGTGAATGAAATGATGTAAGATGATTGCCGCAGAGCATAAGATTAAAGAATATGCTGCAGGGATTTGATTTTAAAAACTAATTATTTTGCGATTTTAAGCACATTATAAGCCTTATAAATTAAATGTTTGCCACATTCATTTTTTATTTGTAAAACTACACACTGATATATTTTGGAAAACTTTAGAGACAAAATTTGCTTTTCGCAAATAAAAACATAAGGCTTTTTGCTCACTTAAAAAATGCCCTTTTTTTTGTAATTTTATTTTTATACACAGAAAATCTTGGAGTTTAGAACATAACAGATAAAAATATAATAATTACAACAATATGAAGTATGAATAAGTTCATAAGGTAATAGAAAAAGAAAGAGTAGTAATTAGCAAAGCTAACATTTTTTAAAAAATATCTATTGTAAATAGTATCAATTAATTGAATTGCTCAGTATCTGTTGAAAATGTTCCATAGTTTAGTTTAGAGGGTGAACAAAATAATGGATGCACCTAACCATATATTAAAGAAAGGCACACTGAAGTCTGCAAAAAGTGTCAGTTTAATCATGGGTGCGCCATATACTGTGTTTTCATAGTAATATATTATATTAAAATAAAGAGAAAAACATTAATTATTTAGGATTTTTGTTTTTCATTATGGGTGCAGCCATTTTAATATTCACAAGCCTTCCTCCACCTTGCTGTTTAGCCATTGTTACGTGATTATTGTTGGGATGGTTTGCATTATTATGTATATATTTACAATATATTGCGATGGTGCTAGCAATGCTTTAATTCTTTTCACTACCCCAACAGGGGTGATCTCTTATTAGGCTAAATAGACATTGAGCCAGATTCAGAAGTCCGCAAATGGTTTCACACCCGTAAATGGCAAATGTAGAAGAAAATCCCATGAGTGTTGGAGAGGACCAGCAAGGGGGTTTAACCCCTGTCCACAGCACTGTAAAAGAAAATATAAATCAATACTGCACTGTAAATGACAGGAAAAGCGATGATAGACATTAGAATTAATTGCACCACAATCTCAAGCTCGCAAATTGTCAATAAAAAATGATATTTTTTATGTGCCATTTCGGGGGTTATATCGATCTCGGGAATCAATGAGTTAATTCAAATCAGGCCACCCATATGGATTAGAAAAGTATTGGTATTCATTTTTATTATTTTGTATTTTGAGGGTTTGCGAGTCCCATCGCATATCGTACCCCCAAACTTAATTGATTGACATGTAACCTCCATGTTTTACTGCCATAATGAGGGCGGTCTCATTTTCTATTGGCTGTTTCGAAAAAGGGTGGTTACGGTCTTGCTTTATAGATCATGTTTCCACCCTGAACTGCTACGCACAAGTGGCATTTTAGTCAGTACTTCTGTGGCATTTAGCAACTACCCAGTGAAGTGTCCATCTATCCCTGTGGAGCTTCAAATTGCAGCCGCTTGTTCTCTTTGCTGATGTTGCTTGTCCATGCTTAGCATATCATGCTATCGTTATTTTTTAGATTGACACATTAAATAATTTTGCAATTTTTGTGACCGTGATTTAATTTTTTTTATGTTACAACAATTTTTGTGTGCATGTATTACATTTCTTCTTAGTGAAATTATTTCTATCAAAATTAAATAACAATAAATCTTTTACTTGATCTGGTTCAACTATTAAACATTAACTACAAGACTTTACAAATAATATGTTTAAAAACAGTTATACAGTAGTAGAACTGTATAATAATTAGGTGACTGAAGGTATTTCTAGGAAAAGGAAATTTGGACGTAAAGGCGGTATAGGATGATATAGAGGCCAGGAAATGGTAAAAATTCTAGGGTCGAGTGGAAACCCTAGTAGAGTGAAAGACATGTCCTGCATTGTTGGAAATTGTGACATCATCACTTGGAGACCTTTAATGTCAACATGTTGGGCCACAGAGAAGGAGAAAAAAAATGGAGCTGATTTATCAACTGATATAAACATTTCTTCTATCTAATAAAGTTGAACATTGTCTAGTGACTAGTATCTCTCCAGTTTTTGCTTTTCTTTTTTACATGATTCTTTGAAGGACAAATGGAGAAGCTTAAGGAAAAACTTCTATAACAGTCTACCTCGTCTATGATGTGCTTTGATTTGGTTCTCTACAAGGTTTTTCCTAATACATCCCACTTCATTTTACCTGGAATATTTTGGTGATATTATATTAGTTATAACTGAGAATGTCTATTTTATTTTGAGTTTCTTCTCTTTTACCACTCATCTTCTATAATTTTTCAATGTCCACCTACATATGCTTAGTGAAATACAACATACAAAATAATCAATTCCCATTTAATTATTTCGAAGAGGTTGGTTTCTCTTCTGTTACAAATTTACCAGCTGAGAATTTGCCTCCCTATACATCAACTAGCATTGCATCACTCTTTGAATCTATTCCACCAGCCCCTTCAAGCATGATGTGAGATCACTGCCTTGCAAAGCACTTCCAGGTTCAATAATTTTGATTTATAATGTCTACAACCATAAATGGAGCCAAAAAATCTACATGTTTTAAGGGCACAATATACAATACTGAGCTATCTTTATGAATTTGCCTAACATTATCAATTCATACTATCACCGTATATATACAGTCTATATTATGGCTATTTTTCAAAGTCACAATATTTAAACTAAATCAAACCTTAACTAATGTTTAATTCATGCAGATGACTAATATGATCTACAGAAGGATAAATAAACTATAAAATTGGAAAACTTTATTGACACATCAAGTAACAATGCTAAATATTAAAAACAAAGGAACCTCTTCTCCAAATATTGATAATGTGCAAATTACAGTCACGGTTGGGGTGAAACGAAAGTGGGCTCTCAGGGTAATAAATCACATTACTCCTACAATCTACATTCAATATGTAATCAATGGGAATGTCTATACACTGCGGCTTGCTCAAATAGTTAGGAGAGAGGAGACCATGTGATGCCTCCTATCTGGAAGGCTCAACTAATTTGAAGCCCCTACCTGGCTAAAGTTCCTGATATCACCACCCCTTATCACCACCCTTATGTGAACAAAAGCTAGAGCCATGAGGGTTCTGTAAATAAAAAATAATAAAATCAACAATACAAACCCCTGGGATGTATGAATTTTGTACAACTCCTATTAACTGTTGTTGAATACTGCAGGCTGTAACAACCCTAAGAGAAGATTATACTTGAAGGATTCATTTGCAGGAACCCCACACTGAGTGAACAATTGTTGTGGAGATGAATATAGTTAATTAGATTCTCTGGAAAAGTAAACACCTAACACAATGTCTACAGTATGATTAAAATATCTTGCTTTTTAACTTTTTAACACTTTTTACACTTTTTTTTTCTGCTCGTTTCTTTTACAATTCCCCAGCATATCAACTTGAATAATATTATTGCCATTGCTGGTATTGGTAGTATAGTGTCTAAATTCCCAGATGTTTATTAATTTAGGTGGAATGAACACTTTTCTAAGAGATTCTATATTAAGTATAGAATTAGGCAATTTCTGGTGCTTGGAATTCTCCTTTTCCTTTAAAATCACTTATGAAAATTATATAAATATTGCTAAATTGTCTTAATATGAGGAATTGCTGGATTCCTCATTATCCTATAAATGAATCATAACTCCCAAAACATTAATCACCAATACATACAATATAAGGAGCTTTTGCATATAATTTTGAAATCTCTATTTGATGATGCACAACAGGTTTGGTGGGTTCCAGTGGTCCACTGGTTAGGATTCAGTGCTTTCGCCCCTACAACCTGGGTTCAATTCCAGTCAGGGAACCAAGAGGTCACACCACCCTAAAGACATGCAGGGTTGGGCCAGGTCAGTACTTGAATGCAAGACCACCTAGGAATACCAGGAGCTGGATGCTGTGGCCCACTGGAGAAGGAACTGGTAACCCACTACGGTATCTCTGCCATGAATACCAAATGGATTAGCATGGTGTGTGACGGTCCATGAGGTCACGGCGAATCAGACACGACTGAGCGTGGCAAACACACACAAGTACAATATTCTATGTAGAATGATGCATATTTTTATTTTTTTACAGAAGGCATTAAAACATGACCAGGTTGTATAAAACCTAAATTTAAAAGTGTACTAAACTTGAGTTTACTGGAGTGAAATGAGCAATTAAGCTGGAATGTTTTTAGTATTCCCTTGCTAATTTTCTCCATTTTATTGGAGGATATTTACACAATAATGTTAAGTGCTATTTATATTTTTGGTTCTATTTATTTTTATATTCATAAAGGGACAGCTTAGCATACTAATGTATCTGGTCCTAAATACTAGTCATGTTCAAATGCTATTGATTTCACTCATCATTTTGCAACAAATAAAAAATTAATTCAATGCCCTTTTAAGCATCCAATTCTGTATCTGTACATTAAGGAACCCCATAGGACATTTAATCATGTAACTGTTTTATGGCCATTTTTAGAAAAAAAAAACACATTTAACAATCTGGTTGTAAATAAGACAAGTTGGCTGCATGTCACTAGCTGACAGTAGTGACATTTGAAAAGCCTGGTAAGTGAAACTTGATTATAGCATCAAAAGGATGTGAATTCAGGCTGAAAACAACCAGAAATGTGGATATGTGCATATAACCTTTACAAAATAAGCAGTTATTTTCAAGGTGACTTTACCAAACTGAATGCATTTAACATTTAATTTACTTTATTATAACCAAAGTCAGGAACCATGTTACACCAATGAATCATAAACAATTCCATTAGTTTATTCACATGGTATTAGAAGAATTCAATGTCAATGCTGCAGCTCTATAGAAAAAGCAACATATAAATAAATGTGTACGTATTGGCTTGTTGTTAATTGTCAAAGTGGGTAGTTGTCTTTATGTTATGATCATATTTTTTTAAATGTACTGTTTTGAAGAACTACACTTAAAGGAATTTGTACGTTTGCTGGATTATGAATGCATCTGAATGAAGTCAGCAAAGTCTCTTGTAATTTCTGACAGTTGGAAATCAGGCTTAACACCCTCCAAACCCAGGCTCAATTAGAATTACATTTAAAATGATTTGTTTTGGCCAATCAGGTTAGCTGAAACTTTTGAATTAACTATGGGTTCCTGTTTGTGGTACAAAGCAGCCTGGGATATGTAGTGTATCACTGATATGTGCTGTGCATTGCTGCTGACATACATAGAGGAATCTGCAAGGAGATTGGCTAAACAAGCAAGAGCAGGTAAATAGTGGGTTAATTTTGCTCCCCTGATGCTGCATGCTGATTGGGGGGATCAGATACCTATGTAGACACCCCCTGGAGGTGTCAAAATAATCAATAGAGGGATTTTTAGATATTAATAAAAATAAAATGTTTTATGAGACGTGCTGCATACAAATCAGCAGTTTTTTTCCCTATAGATTGCAGAAATGTATTAATCCATGAAACTTTCGTATCCCTTTAAAAATATACTACATATTTCTAGAATTCAAAAATAAAAAAATTCAGACAAATATATTATCCGGTGTATGCAATTATGATGCTGTGGAATCTATGACTTTGTTTTAAGCAGATTCAGTTGCTGAGGTTAGAGGAGACTTAAAATACACAGGAAGTGTCTAGATATAATATGGAAATGTGGCAATTTCATCTGCCAATGCTCCCAGTAATTAAAATAATGCTCAATAGTTCATTGGATCACACCCAACTGAGAGTGTGACAGGCAGCATCAGATATGAAAGCAAAATGTGGCTACACAGTAAAGAATAATTGCATATAAAAATTGCAAAATATATAGGTTGTGTTTGTTTATTTATTTTTGCTTTCTAAAAATATTTTGCCGTTTATCATGTTTAGTTATTAAATGTGCATTATGGACAAAACTTGACCACCGTGGTCCTTTAATATAAACTATGTCAAGAAACAGTCATGAATTAAACAAATATGTCACCATTCCAGAGCTTACCTCACACCTTACCTGAGGTAAGGAATCTGTAGGCCTGTAGTGTGTACTGTGAGGATGTGATAAAGGATTTTTTTGTTGTTCTTGTTCAGTAGTGTCTGACTCTCCATGACCATATAGACCACAGTATGCCAGGCACATCTATTGTTATGTCTCTGGTTGTGTGTATCCATATGGTTTTCTTGGAAAAGATACTGAAGTGGGTTGCCAGTTCCTCTCCAGTGGACTGCATTAGGTCTGACCTCTGTGCTATGACCTGTCCATCTTGGGTTACCCTACATGGTATAGCTCACAGCTTCATTGAAGTACACAAGCCCCTTAAGGTAGCGATCCAGAAGGTGCTACATTTTTCATCTCTCACCAATATACTATTAGCCTTATTCTATGAGCTACTTGCAAATGCCTTGAACTCACAAATTTGGCTTTGAGTGTTTTCCTTATAAATGTTTATATGCATTCTAGTGACTTAAGAATTCATTAGTGCCAAGATGTAATATTTGCCGAATATGTAGCAATATTAAGAGTGATTTTAAGTGTGTATAAATTTATGAATTGGGCAATTGAATCGGGCCATATCTGTCCAATTGCACACTCCTCTTTTTCTCTCCTGCTTTTTTAATCCTTCGCTCTCAATCTCTCGCTCTCCAGTACCTCCATCTCTTTCATTCCTGTATCCACCATATCTTCTACTCCTTATCTCTTCCTGTCCTACAAATGCCCTTTCTGTTTCTGCTCCATCTTCCAATTTGGTTTCTTCTATCACATCTGTCTCTCTTCCACCACCTGTCCGTTCTCTTGACTTCCCCTTTTAGCCTTTCCTCCGCACCTCACCTTTTATCTCTTCTCCTTCTCTTCCATTCACCATTTATTCCTTTCCTCTGCTCATCCAAACCTGACTTTTTAATGATGGACCACTTGCCACTTTGCCAAATGATATGAAGTCTTCAATGCATCTATTTATTTCAAGGCCAGCAAACACCCGTAACACCCAGAATCTGATATCCATCACGTCACAAACCTTCAACTCTACCTTTCTCCTGCGCCCTCTGGAACACACAATCTATCTGCAATAAACTCACATTCACTCATGACCTATTCACTACCAACTCCCTCAATCTACTGGCTCTCACTGAAACCTGGCTCTCATCCTCAGACACTGCCTCCCATTCAGCGCTCTCTCATGGTGGTTTTCACCTCAGCCACACACCTATACCTGGGAACAAACCAAGGTGGTGGTGTGGGTATTTTGCTTTCTACTCACTGTACATTTCACCTCATACCCCCTGTCCCATCCCTCCAATTCTCATCCTTTGAAGTTCATACAATCCGACTCTTCTCAACTATCTCTCTACGTGTAGTTGTGATCTATCGCCACCCAGACACTCCCTCTCAATTTCTTGATCACTTTCCTGCCTGGCTCCCTCACTTTCTCTCCTCCAATGTTCCTTCACTGGTACTTGGAGATTTTAACATTGCTGTTGACACTCCCACCTCCCCAGCAGCAGCCAAAACTGCTTGCACTCACTTCTTCCCTTGGCCTCTCTTCCCTTGGCCTCTCACAACTAACAGATTCTTCTACTCATCATGCTGGGCATTCTCTTGACCTTATCTTCACCAATCTCAGCACAACCACCTACCCAGTCATCCATCCACTATCACCACTTCCTTACCTTCAACCTCAGCACATCATCCTCTAACCACTACTCTCCAACCCCTGCCACCATCACGAACAGAAACCTGCAAGCACTTGACCCTACTTAGCTCACCACTATTATCCAACCCCTTCTCAGGCCCATCATAACCTCAACTGCCCTGATACTGCCACCTCACTGTACACCTCTACTCTCTCTTCCACCCTTGACACTCTGGCCCCCATATCCACATGCAGATGCCTTCTCTTTCATCCACAACCATGGCACACATCCAGAGGTGCTCCGGCACTGCTGAACAACTATGGAGGAAATCACGCACGTCAGCAGATTTCTTCCACTCCAAATTTATGTTACGCTCCTATTCCTCTGCCCTTAACCTGGCCAAACAGCAGTACTTTACAACACTAATATCAACTATGTCCTCTAACCCCAAGTGTCTGTTTTCCACTTTCAATACTCTCCTCCGCCCACCACCTCCTCCCATCCCTTCCTCTCTCACCGCTGAAGAATTTGTCAACCATTATATTCATAAAATTCAAAACATCCGCAATGAACTCTTATCTCATAGTGGTTCTCACACTCCACCCTCTAAACCAACCAACTACACCCAGTCTTCTCCCTTCTCCAATACCACCGCCACTTTGAACTGCTTTGATCCGGCTACAGAGAAGTAAGTCTCCAAACTGCTATCATCCACTCGCCTCACTACCTGTCCCCAGGATCCTATTCAATCTCAGCTCATCTCTCCCCTCTCTACCACACTAATCCCAGCTCTCAGACATATTTTCAACCTCCCCCTTACTACTGGCATGTTTCCATCTTCCCTAAAACATGCCATAGTTATACCCACCGTCAAAAAACCCTCATCTGACTCTGACGTCACATCTAACTACCGCCCAATCTCTCTGCTTCCCCTGGCTTCCAAACTGCTGGAGCAGCTCGACTATAACAGCCTTACCAGCTTGATTTCCTCTGCCTTCCTTCTTGACACCTTCCATTCCGGCTTTCGGCCCCAACACTCCACCGAGACAGCTCTCACAAAAGTCACCAATGACATGCTTACCGACAAGTCAAAAGGTCACTTTTCAATTATTATTATTATAGATCTCTCTGCTGCCTTTGACACTGTCAACCATCCACTTCTACTCCATATCCTCTTCTCCCTCGGTATTTGAGACACTGCTCTCTCGTTATTCTCATCATACAGTGCCTTGCAAAAGTATTCACCCCCCTTTACATTTTACCTATTTTGTTACATTACAGCCTTAAGTTCAATGTTTTGTTAATCTGAATTTTATTTGATGGATCAGAACACAATAGTCTAAGTTGGTGAAGTGAAATGAGAAAAATATATACATAAAACTATTTTTTAGAAATAAAAAAACAGAAAATTGGCTTGTGAGTATGTATTCACCCCCTTTGTTTTGAATCCCATAAAAAGCTCTGGTGCAATCAATTACCTTCAGAAGTCACATAATTAGTGAAATAATGTCCACCTGTGTGCAATGTAAGTGTCTCATAATCTGTCATTACATAAACACTATTTTTTTTAACTTTACGTCCACCAAAGAAAACACTATGTCTGGCGCAAACCCAACACATCACATCACGCAAAGAATACCATCCCCACAGTGAAACATTGTGGTGGCAGCATCATGCTGTGGGAATGTTTTTCAGCAGCTGGAACAGGGAAACTAGTCAGAGTTGAGGGAAAGATGGATGGTGCTAAATACGGGGATATTCTTGAGCAATACCTTTACCACTCTGTGCGTAATTTGAGGCTAGGACAGAGGTTCACCTTCCAGCAGGACAATGACCCCAAACACACTGCTAAAGCAACACTTGAGCAGTTTAAGGGGAAACATGTAAATGTGTTGGAATGGCCTAGTCAAAGCCCAGACCTCAATCCAATAGAAAATATGTGGTCAGACTTTAGATTACTGTTCACAAGCGCAAACCATCCAACTTGAAGGAGTTGGAGCAGTTTTGCAAGGAGGAATGGGCAAAAATCACAGTGGTAAAATGTGGCAAGCTCACAGAGACTTGTCCAAAGCGACTTGGAGCTGTGATTGCCGCAAAATGTGGCTCTACAAAGTATTGACTTTAGGGGGGTTAATAGTTATACACATTGACTTTTTCTGTTATTTTGTCATATTTGTTGTTTGCTTCACAATAAAAAGAAAAAAAACATATTCAAAGTTGTGGGCATGTTCTGTAAATTAAATGATGCAAACCCTCAAACAATCCATGTTAATTTCAGGTGGTGAGGCAACAAAATACAAAAAATGCCAAGGGGGTGAAGACTTTTGCAAGGCACTGTACCTACAAAATCGATCATTAAGTATCTCCTTCTCCGACACCTCTTCTTCTCCTCACCCCCTGTCTGTTGGTGTACCCCAAGGATCAGTCCTAGGCCCCCTCCTCTTCTCCATCTACACTTACTCCATTGGTATGCTCATAAACTCTTTTGGGTTTCATTATCATCTCTATGCAGATGACACCCAAATCTACCTCTCTGCACCAGATCTATCCCCCTCTCTTCTAACAGACGTCTCCAACACTCCTCTCTAGTATATCCTCGTGGATGGCCACTCACCATCTCAAACTCAATATGTCTAAAACTGAACTCCTAATCTTCCCTCCCTCTCCCACAGTGTCAATTCCTCACTGTCAACAACATCATCGCCCCCTCCTCCCAAGCCCGTTGTCTTGGAGTTCTACTGGGCCCCACTCTGTCTTTCATCCCTCACATACAATCACCAAATAAATCTTGTCTTCTCCATCTAAAAAACATCTCCAGAATTTGTCACTATCTTACACAAGACACAACTAAAATCCACTCTCTCATCATCACTTGACTAGACTACTGCAACTCGCTTCTTTTTGCCCTACCCACCACCCGACTATCTCCACTTCAATCCATTATGAATGCCTCTGTTAGACTCATCTTTCCATACACAACGTTCAGTTTCGGTATCACCTCTCTGTCAATCACTCCACTGGCTTCCCTTAGCCTCAAGAATAAAATGTAATATCATGACCCTAACTTACAAAGCCCTCAACAAAAACGCTCCCGCTTACATCTTTGCTCTCATATTCAAATACTCCCCCACCCGCCCTCTTTGTTCTGCTAATGACCTTCTTATTTCTACAACTCCTCTCACTCCCGCCTCCAGGACTTTTCTTGTGCTGACCCTAGTCTCTGGAACTCCATGCCTCGCTCCACCAGATTATCCTCTTGTCTCAAAACATTTAAAACCTCACTTAAAACGCATCTCTTTAAAGAAGCGTATCACCTTCCACCCTAACACGCTTATCACCTCTCTCTCCCTTTTTTTACCACTCACTATACCTTAGATTGTAAGTCTGCAAGTTTCTATCCTAAGTACTTTGGGAATGCGCCATGGACATTGGATTCCTAGCTCAAAGACAGGGCCCTCCTTGCTTTGCTATATGCTAATTTCTATTTATCTTTGTCTGCACTTAATTTATGTACAGCGCTACGGAATATGTTGGCATGTTATAAAAGTCTATAATAATAATAACAATTTATAATAGCATACAGCATCATATTGAAAATAATTGCATATTCTAGTATGCTACATGGGTTATTTAATTAGTTGGCACGGCGCTAGCTCCAATGCTTCCTGTGTGCTTTATGACATATTGGCATAAATCTGACTCCTAATTGAGTTTTCAGAATTGATACTTTTTTCTTTTGGCAACATGCTTCATTTCCAGTCTGATTCTCCCAATACAATTATGTGGGAGGAGATCCCTTGCCTCAAGGCCCAGTTAAATCCGTAAACCGGTATTATGAGAACTCCCTTGGAAGATTGTGTAATACATATGTAATACTGTTGTATTGAATAATAATTCTACACTGCCTAAGAAAATGTAATGTGTACACAAAACAATGTATACTATTAAAGGTCTCTGACTGACTATAATAACTCATTGTTTTATGTAGAGGGTTAGTAATTGGTTCTTTAAGCTGTATTATTTTAATGCTTGTTTTATTATATATTCCCAACTTATATAAATGAATATGGAATGCTGAATTAATTTGAAAGAATGCTACATTGTAATTAATTTTAATTAAGAATATAAAACATTTAAAAAATACAATAACATGTACATATAACAATGGATACAATTTATATAGATCTAAACATTAAATGGGATTCCTGGTGGTCCAGTGGTTAGGATTCATTGCTTACACCCCTGTGACCTGGGTTCCATTCCAGTCAGGGAATAAAGAGGTCACACCACCCTGAAGCTGAGCAGGGTTGGGCCAGGGCAGTACTTGGATTGGAGATCCTCTAGGAATAACAGGAGCTGTATACTGTGTTCCACTGGAGAAGGAACAGGCAACCCACTCCAGTATCTCTGCCATGAATACCAAGTGGATTAGTATGTAGTGTTGCAGTCCATGAGGTCACAGAGAGTCGGACGCGACTGAATGACACAAACACAACAAACATCTGTACAACTGTATTGATGGTATTGTAGTTCCTGATTTTATATTAGGAATCTAAAAAATACATTAGTGTAATTTAATTTGAAAATATTAAAGCAGCAAAAAAAATACATACCAAGCCTGGGATGATAGTATGTTAATTAGACCTTGTAAGGGTTCAGTTTAATGAATTTCACTAGTAAAAATCAGTATAAACAACCTTTCAATTTATTGTGATTAAAAAAGTTGATCTTACATTGAAAACTTCAGTTTCTCCCTTTCTCCTATTCTAAAAAAGAGTTTGTTGTAATCTTGTTGTTGTTGTTGTTTGATCCATTTATTTATTTATTTTCCTCAATGTAATTAGGATGTAAATTTTACTTCTAGGCCCCAGAGCTATCTTCTGGCACCTCCCCTTTTCCTTTTGTTCTCCCTTATGCACGGTATGTCGTAAAGCCATACCCATAGAAGACGATTTCACACTACCAGTGTCTCATGCTGCTAACAAGTAGATAGTGACATGCTATGTGTCTGTACAGCATGAGACATTGGTAGTGTGAAGCCTTTCCCCTGTGGGCATGGATTTAATTCACAGCTGTGCAGAGGGAGAACAGAAAGAAAAGGAGGTGCTCAGATAGGAAGTTAAATGTAAATTTAAAATCTTAAATACACTGAGGATGATAAAATTAATAAATACTATGATACCATTAATAAAGCAAGCCAGTCAAAACAATTGTATATAACAAACCAAAAAAAAAACCCTAAAAGAATCCATTTCATATTTTATTATTTTGTTTTTTATATTGTTATGCAATAATTATATATTTTTTTCATGTAAAATTTACTTTTGTAATATTTAAAACAACTTTATAATGCCTGTATCCACCATATCACCATATCTCATACTCCTTATCTCTTCCTAACTTGTGAATATATATAAGAACCAAATCTGTCTGAGTAATACAGGCTAACTTTAATATATAATAATATGTGTATACATAAGAGAGCAAAAAAAGTGAAATAAGATAGATGGACCTAATATATATATATATATATATATATATATATATATATATATATATATATATATATATATATATATATATATATACAGGAAGTCCCAGAGTTAAGGACGAGATACGTTTCTGAGAACATCTTTAAACCAGATTTGTATGTAACTTAGATCCCTGATGAATAATAATAATAACATTACTCTAATGGCTCATATGTGGCAGGAGCGTAGGAGCTGGGGGGATGGGGGGACAACCCTCCCTAGATTAAATGAATGGGGGACACAAAAAACAGCAAAATTAAACCTAATCTTACATTACCAGATTTGGGCACTAGAACTCTATGGATCGCTATGGAGTAGTATGCCTTTTCCATGAAAGCTTTCACCCATAATATACATACAGTGCCTTGCAAAAGTATTCACCCCCTTGACTTTTTACCTATTTTGTTACATAACAGCCTTAAATTCAATGTTTTGTTAATCTGAATTTTATGAGATGGATCAGAACACAATAGTCTAAGTTGATGAAGTGAAATGAGAAAAATATATACATAAAACTATTTTTTTGAAATGGAAAACAGAAAATTGGCATGTGCATATGTATTCACCCCCTTTGTTATGAAGCCCATATAAAGCTCTGGTGCAGACAGTTACCTTCAGAAGTCACATAATGATTGAAATGATGTTCACCTGTGTGCAATCTAAATGTCTCATGATCAGTCATTACATATACACACTTTGTTTGAAAGTCCCCGGAGGCTGCAACACCTAAGCAAGAGGCAACACTAACCAAACACTGCCATGAAGACCAATGAACTCTCCAAACAAGTAAGGGACAATGTTATTGAGAAGTAAAAGTCAGGGTTAGGTTATAAAAAATATCCAAATCTTTGATGATCCCCAGGAGCACCATCAAATCTATCATATCCAAATGGAAAGAACATGGCACAACAGCAAACCTGCCAAGAGAAGAGACAACAGCCCACCAAAACTCACTGACTGGGCAAGGAAGGCATTAATCAGAGAAGCAGCACAGAGACCTAAGGCAACCCTGGAGGAGCTGCAGAGTTCCATAGAAGACTGGAGTATCTGTACATTGGACGACAATAAGCCGCACGCTCCATAGAGTTGGGCTTTATGGCAGAGTGGCTAGAAGAAAGTTTGAGAAAAAGCATGTAAGAGACTCATAAAATGTATGGGGGAAAGTGCTCTGGTCTGATGAGACTAACATTTAACTTTTCAGCCATCAAAGAAAACGCTATGTCTGGCGCAAACCCAACACATCACAACACACAAAGAACAGCATCATGTGTGGGATGTTTTTCAGCAGCTGGGACTGGGAAACTGGTCAGAGTTGAGGGAAAGATGGATAGTGCTAAATACAGGGATATTCTTGAGCAAAACCTACACCACTCTGTGCGTGATTTGAGGCTAGGACGGAGGTTCACCTTCCAGATGGACAGTGACCCCAAACACACTGCTAAAGCAACACTTGAGTGGTTTAAGGGGAAATATTGTAAATGTGTTGGAATGGCCTAGTCAAAGCCCAGACCTCAATCCAATAGAAAATCTGTGGTCAGACTTAAAGATTACTGTTCACAAGCGCAAACCATTCAACTTGAAGGAGCTGGAGCAGTTTTGCAAGGAGGAATGGGCAAAAATTCCAGTGGTAAGATGTGGCAAGCTCAAAGAGACTTATCCAAAGCGACTTGGAGCTGTGAATGCTGCAAAGGTGGCTCTACAAAGTATTGACTTTAGGGGGTGAATAGTTATGCACATTGACTTTTTCTGTTATTTTGTCCTTAAAGTTCTGGGCATGTTCTGTAAATTAAATGATGAAAATCCTCAAACAATCCATGTTAATTCCAGATTGTGAGGCAACAAAACATATATATATACAGTGGGGGGGGAAAGTATTTGATCCCCTGCTGATTTTGAATGTTTGTCCACTGACAAAGAAATGACCAGTCTATAATTTTATTTAAAAAAAGGTGTATTTTAACAAGAAAACACGCATGTCAAAAAATGTTATAAATTGATTTGCAGGTCAATGCGTGAAATAAGTATTTGGTCCCTTATCAATCAGCAAGATTTCTGGCTCCCAAGTGTCTCTTAAAGGGAGTGCTCCTAATCTCAGCTTTATACCTGTATAAAAGACATCTGTCCACAAAAGCAATCAATCAATCAGATTCCAAACTCTCCATCATGGCCAAGACCAAAGAGCTGTCCAAGGATGTCAGGGACAAGATTGTAGACCTACACAAGGCTGGAATTGACTACAAGACCATCACCAACCAGCTTGGTGAGAAGATGACAACAGTTTGAACGGAAGAAACACAAAATAACTGCCAGTTTCCCTCTGTCTGATGCTCCATGCAATGATGATGAGAACGGTGGGGAATCAGCCAAGAACTACACCAGAGGATCTTGTTAATAATCTCAAGGCAGGTGGGACCATAGGGACCAAGAAAACAATTGGTAACACACTATGCCGTGAAGGACTTAAATCCTTCAGTGCCCGCAAGGCCCCCCCCCCCCCCTGCTGAACATAAGCACATGTACAGGCCCGTCTGAAGTTTGCCAATGAGCATCTGAATGATTCAGAGGAGAAAGTGTTGTGGTCAGATGAGACCAAAATCGAGCTCTTCGGCATCAACACAACTGGCCATGTTTGGAGGAGGAGTGATGCTGCCTATAACCCCAAGAACACCATCTCCACCGTCAAACATGGAGGTGGAAACATTATGCTTTGGGGGTGTTTTTCTGCTAAGGGGACAGGACAACTGCAAAGGGACGATGGACGGGCCATGTACCATCAAAGCTTGGGTGAGAACCTCCGTCCCTCAGCCAGGGCATTGAAAATGGGTCGTGGATTGGTATGCCAGCATGACAATGACCCAAAACACACAGCCAATGCAACAAAGGAGTGTCTCAAGAAGAATCACATTTAGGTCCTGGTGTGACCTAGCCAGTCTCCAGACCTTAATCCCATAGGAAATCTGTGGAGGGAGCTGAAGGTTCGAGTTGCCAAACATCAGATGTGTGCAAACCTGGTCGCCAACTACAAGAAACGTCTGACCTCTGTGATTGCCAATAAGGGTTTTGCCACCAAGTGCTAAGTCAAAGGGGTCAAATACTTATTTCCCTCAATTTATAACTTTTTGACATGCGTTTTTCTTGTTTTTTTTTTGTCATTCTGTCTCTCACTGCTACAATACACCTACCATTATAATTATAGACTTATAATTTCTTTGTCAGTGGACAAACGTTCATAATCAGCAGGGGATCAAATACTTTTATATATTAAAAGTATACTATTATATATTTATATATACTGTATACTAGCGACTTGCCCGTCAAAAATGACGGCAATAAAATTTGAAGCGATGGTAATGCTGTTTGCCACACAATGTAAGGCTTTTGCTCCTCTGAGAACCTTCAACACTTATTCCGAGCCTTTCCCCCTGTGTACTTTAAGTTTCCTGCTTTGCAACGCTCATCACGAAAATATATAAGTACAGTGTAAAATATGAAATTTATTTAGTACAGTGAATGAATAAATTAATATGAATTAATAAATTAATATACTTTACCTATTTATATTTAATATGCAGCAATCAATATCCCGAAGAGCTAACAATCTATTTGGATTTCCCTGCAGCTGAAAATGTACAGTTGGGCTGTTGGTGTTCTGAGGAGAAAGTGTCAGCAATGTGCCAAGTGTGCAGTGTAAATAGGCTGCGTGCACGAGGCCAAACCATTTGTTTAGGCGGGTAAAGTGCCATTTTAGAATTGTAATGTTATTATTTGCAAGTTAGTGTTGTAAAATGGTGGCTTTTTTCTATGAGTTACTTGGCTCGCAAGCATTTTCCGTCCGTTGTAATGGTATATTGTGTATCTCCTACGTTCCTGGCTAACTCGTACGTGCCTGGTGGTGATTTGCTTGCCTCAGTCTCCTTTAGCCTGTTTTTTATTTTTTTTCTTGCTTAGCCGATTATCGAGTGCCGAAACTCAACAATTTTGGCTTAAATTGGCGTGAAACCTCACTCCCAGGCATCCTGGAGTTCGCCCCGTGCTGTGTGTGAGTGTGTTGTTATGTATTTCTTGTTTTTCGTGTTTTTAGATTTCCGGGATTTCGGCCGTTAAATTAGTATTTTTGCGAAGTCGATTTTTTTGCCCCCGAGATTCCGAGGTCAGAACATTTTTCTAAGGCCCTCGCTCCTCAACTGCTTGCAGCCTAAGTAAGTCCTGCATTTCTTAACTGCTTGCAGGCTAAGTCCCGCGTGTTTTAATGCCTCAAGGGCTCGCCGTGCTTCGCAAGGCTGGTAGGAACGCCTTTGTAGCTCATATCAGTCTAAGTCCTGCGTGTTTCTATGCCTCAACTGCTCTCCTCGCTTCGCGTGACGACGAATCGTAGTTTGACAACTATTATATGTAATTGGTTTGTGCAGAAATCCAAACCCATGCTATGCTTAAATGCTGTTTAAATACAGCAAGCATACGCTTTAAGAGAGCCATGTATAACATTGCTATTTTTATGTATACCTAATTTTTAATTATATTGGGAGCAGGGGTATTGAGAATTTAAAGAAGGAAAATAATTAAAAACATTTTTTTCAGGTGCACTGCAGCAATGGGCCCCCCAGAGCAGGGCCCTAGTGCTTTGCACCTGGCACAGCAGCAATAGATCCGCCCCTGCTTCCTGTCCTGGGACTAGAGTTGAATTATGCCCTGAAGATTTTTGGGGGCTCCTATGATATGTGGTAGTAATAATAATAACCCTGTATTGTAATAATAAGTCACAGAAACTATATGTGCTCTTTCTTTTAATTCAAACAACATACTCATACAAAGAGCCCTGGGACCCGTTCTTAAGTATGAGTCGGGTCGTCTGTATATTTATGTGTTTGTATATATATATATATATATATATATATATATATATATATAACATCAGATTGACTCATAGAAGTTCTGCTGCTCTCAATGTAGTGTGATAAATGTCACTCAATTTCATAAAGTAAAAATAAATACTATGTTCTTTTTTAAGAAAAAGCAAACAGGGCGAAGCTCCTAGAAAGCAAATGTCATCGATATTACAACAGCACCTGAGCCCTCTCAACCCCCCGCGGAGGGATACAGGTTTTAATGCTCTACTTCCCTTCCACTGAAACTGGAGCAGCCATAGGATTAGAAGCACAAAAACAGAATGAGCTGGGCTGAACCTGTGATCTGCAAGGCTGTAGAGGATTGGAAGACTGGAATGTGAGTGACAAGGGAAACCTCCAATCAAACGCCTTTGTCATGCACAAGTTAGTTGCATGAAATTCTGTGTAGCAAAACTCTCAGGAGCAGGCAGACAATCCCGCACTCCCTCTGCAGGTCCTAAAAGCACCATAAATATCAACCTCTGTTAAAATGCTGAACAAACATACTAGTGAAATCTCAGCTGATTTTCATTTAATTCTATACAAATGACCTTCTCCGTAAACATCTATACAAAACAGAATCACAAACTTGGTTAAAATGCTAATTTCACTCTAAAAAAATAGTCTTATACAGCAATCAATATAGTACATGTGTATACATTTGTATATCTAAACAACAAGTTAATAAACTTGCTTCCTGATCAAAATATCAAGAAATGCAGTGTTCGCACTGCACTGTGGGAAACTGGGCAGGGACATGCACATAAGCTCACAATATGTTACACTCTTTGTTCCAATTCCATTTTAAACATGGTCCCCTTTATAGCATAATAGCAGACATGCACTTTTTATGGTGAAGGGCTTCTGTTACTTTATTTCTGGGTAACATTTATATATATATATATATATATATATATATATATATATATATATATATATATATATATAAAAATTAGACACAGACCCAGCATTTCTATTTATACCGAAACGTAAAAAGCCATAGTCATATCGAGCCCTAAATGAGCCCTAGTCCTTCTATATATTTATTAGTCTTTTTATTCTTGATTGGGCATGCAATGCTTCATCTGTTTTTTCCTCTGTTTGCATTTATATATACAATTTTATGTTATATGTGTTAACTATGCATGTTAACCAAGAAATAATGTAGTAATTTACTATCTAATACTATGTTTCCCACTTAATTTGACCAACAGTTAGCTGGATTATGATGTATATTATCAGACATTGTGGCAGTTCTTATCGTACCTTCCCACACACAGCGCAGCTCAATGTCACCCCTTATATCCAATAGTTGCACCTAAATTATTTACTTTAGAATATCCTACATACATATTTGGCTTTCCATTGACCCTTACAGGCACAGTTGTAGAAGGGCTCCCAAAATTAGCCCTCCATTCACTGTACCCAATGTTCTGCTCGTGCCTCTTTCTTCTCCCAATCCCCATGTTGTTTACTTCATTTTCATATGACACACCCGCCCGACACTTACTCTTGTGTTTCGACATATTTGTATTGCTGATGATGACAAAATATCAATTGCAATATTCAGCAGTTGTTTTGAAACATTGTACATTGGACCTTGTATGTTACCTCTTCACATCATCATTGGTGATGCTGTGCGTAACCGGTTTTGGCTACAAATCTGATACATTTATTTGCAGCTATTGATCACAATAAAAGTTCATCAGCATATAATGTAATTAGAACAAAAGTCTGGAGTATTGACACGTCAAAGACGGCCCAGAAAGTATATATATATATATACAGTAGTACAGAAAATCAGAAAATAAAGAGTACATTTATATTTCTGTTAATTCTAATCAGGTAAAAAGTTTTTAACTTATTTTTAGACATTCAAATAGGACCACAGGTGAACTATTAATTTACGAATTATAGATATATAATGAGAGTACTGTATATAGTGATACCTTTCTAACTGGGGAAATATTTTGCTTCGTTTTACCTCTCTTTATCAAGTCAGGAGCTATATATATATATATATATATATATATATATATATATATATATATATATATATATATATATATGTGTGTGTGTGTAATCAGAAGATTGTAGTTTATAGTTATACCTTTATACAGTATACAGGCAAAGAAATTTGAAGCCTCGCAATGCTGTTATTTGCCACACAATGCAAGGCTCTCATCCCCTCTAACTTGCCTTCGGTGCTCATTTCGAGCCTCTCCCCCCCCCTCTACGTTACGGGCTCAGGCCAAAGACGCTCATCGCGGGCTCTGCCGCTCAGTGCAGGCTGCGGCATGCGCAAGCCCATAACTGTGCGAGCATTACAGACAAACGGTCTCACCCCTGTGTCTTTTTCCTCCCTCTCCCTCCCCTGTGTCTCTTCCCCCTCTCTCTCTCCCCTTTGTCTCTTTTTTCTCTCCCTCCCCTGTGTCTCTTTCACCCCTCTCCCTCCCCCATGTCTCTTTGTCCCCTCTCCCTGCCCTTTTTTCCCCTTATCTCCCTCCCTTGTGTCTCTTTCCCCCTTCTACCTCCGCTTTGTTTTAACCCCCATTCTCCCTCCCTTTGTCTCTTCTCCCTCTCTCCCTCCCTGTTTCTATTTCCCCCCACTCCCTCCCCCATGTCTCTTTGTCCCCTCTCCCTGCCCTTTTTCCCCTTATTTCCCTCCCCTGTGTCTCTGCCCCCCTTCTCCCTCCCCTTTGTCTCTTCCCCTCTCTCCCTGCCCTCTGTCTCTTCTCCCTCTCTCCCTCCTCTGTGTCTCTTCCCCACTCCCTCCCCAGTGTCTCTTTCCCCCTCCCCTTTGTCACTTTCCTCCCTCTCCCACCCCTGTGTCTCTTCCCCTCCACTCCCCCCTGTGTCTCTTTCCCCCTCTCCCCCCCTCTCCCTCCACTGTGTCTTTCTCCCCCCCTCTCCCTTCCCTGTGCTCCTTTTGCCACAGGTCTGAAAACATTTGCGGGCTTGGGGAAACTGATTAATTTCCCCAAGCCCGTACAGTGCTTCTGAGTTAAGGCCTTGAAAAAAGTTTTGTTTTTAATGGCCGCTATTTTTCCCGTAACTTGGAAGCCGTTGGTAGGCCGCCAAAAGACGCTAATTGAATAGCAAATTAGCTTTTAACCTCACTTACGGACTCCCTGCCTTTGGCGCCCATAGCAGACCTCAAGAAACCTGCAATAAGCAGTTTGGTCCCCAAGGAAGGTGGAGGCTCTAACATCACCTGCAATCAGCCGGAAGGCTCGTTACAGACCGCAAATGCGGACCCTCACAAAGCGAGGGGCGGCATTTGCGGTGGTGGAGGCTCTACGGCGCCTCACACGCGGTTACAAAACACCCACACAAGCGACACTTTACCAACCCTACAAACTGCAGGAAATTTCCGGACTTAGCAGACAAAAATACAAGATGCAGGACTTAGAAAATAAACCATTACGACCTCGCAAAAATACAACCTTATGGCCGAACCGCGCGCACGGGAAAACAGTCAAAACACAATAAATACACACAAAAAAGACAGAAAAAGCTTACCCACAGCAAGGGGGGCACCCAGGACCTCTGCAAGGGAAGTTACACCTAAATTTAAGTCCAAATTCACGAGTTTAGACAGACGAAGATCCCCTAAGCGAGAGAAAAAATGGCCGCCGAAAAAACGAAAACGAGGCAACAGGACCTTAAACACGCAAAACAGCACCAAGCATATACGCCTTTTCCAAAAAGACGTATGAGGTAAAGATACACTTTTACTAAGGACAGAAAATCATACACACCAGCGTCACATACACATTAGCCGCCATTTCACAACACTAACTTACACAATGCAGAAGTACCCAGCTACCCTAACGGCTTCCCCTCGCGCACGCAGCCTATTTACACTACACACTGCACACATTGCTGACACTTACACCTCAGCTCCAGAACAGTGCAAACCTACATTAAATGCTGCAGGAACATCAAAACAGATTGTCAGCTCTTCGGCACAACTTCCCTCATATATTAATTAGGAATAGGTAAAGTATATTAATTTATTCATTTATTCATTATTTCAGAGGCATACAACAATGCATATACACAAAAAAAAAACTCTAATAACAAACAAACAAAAAAAAACAACAGCCGCGCAATGAGCGCCGAAGGTCCTCACGATAAAAAATGTATAATACAACATTCCCTGCCTTATGATTTCATGCCCGTCATTTTTTGACAGGCAATTCGCTAGTAATAATAATATATGTAAACAATACTTGTAATGTATTAATATTGTTTTGCCTTGATCACAATATATGCATAGCACTAGGGAATATGTTGTCGCGTTACAGATAAATGATAATAATAATAATATTAATATATGTAAACAATACCTGTAATGTGTTGCTCTTATTCACATACAGTATAAAAGAGTATTACTAAGGGGTAGTACAATATATATATGAAA